>VDFB02320392.1:0-48376 GCA_007258455.2 Sequoia sempervirens | reverse complement strand
CATACCAAGCACACTCACATAACCATTATTATGACAACTTCATTAAGTTGCTTCAAATTTGATATTTAAAAGGTCAAAATAACATGGCATCAAATTTTGATGCAAGTCCAACCTATTGTGGTCTCACAACAATGAGCTTGCCAATTCATTCAACCAAGAAATATATTTATCTGGTGTTCTTATTATAAACTAAGTAGCACGTCCTATCATCATATATAAGAATACATTATATTACTCGTATTTCACTTAATAAGACAATGGATTGAGTACAATACCAAACAAGAAGACAATACTGCCTACTTTTAGCTATTAACTAAGACAATTGCAAATTACAAGCACTTAATGGTCCAATATTCTATATCGTAGACCTCACAACACATTATAAATTTTTAGTGCTTTTAGGTGTCAACAGGATCTTTGATAACATGGCAGTCTTACCTTATAAGGAAAACTAGAGTCTTCAAATTTCTTACCAAGAACTTCCTTCTAGGCACTATCTCCCATATGATTGAGGGCAAAGGTACACAGACATATGGGATGTAATGTATACTTTTAGGCCAAATTGGTCATTACTTAGCTTTCAAAGTTTCTTACCTTTTTAGAACTTAGTCCCTATGGTTATCCATCATAAGAATATATGACATTTGAATTCATTTTATTTAAGAGTTAATATAATATGTTGGGCCTGCAAATATGCCTGCAATTGTTTGTAATATTGTTGCAAATTAGGCAATTCAAAAGAATGTAGATTTTGTCTTCTTCTTTTACTGGTTACACAACTCAAAACTTTTTATTTTTTCATTCCTCAGGGTCTGGACATGAGTTCATCTACTACCGGGTAGACTGTGTGAGTTGGTTGTATCTAGATAAGGGGAATGCTCTATTTAGGATTGATTATTCTTATAATAACAATTTTCTTCCTTGTATCAAATTATGTCTGCATTCTAAAGGTTGTGAATAATATTGATAGGGAGATCTATTATTGAAGTAATTATTTTATTATGTATCATTATCCCATTGGAAATAACTAACTTTTAGTGCCCATCTCACAATTTTAGAATCAAAGATAGAGGCAAAATGGCATCCTTTCCCAATATTGCTCACGGATTTTCTAAAATATCTACCGAAATTTAAGACACATTGCTACAGCATCACTGTTGTTTCCTCACCCTTCTAAAATAGTACATGAGCATAGAATAGAGAACAACCATTATCTTTCTTTACAGGAAGTTCCTACGTCGAATCAATCAAGTCACGCTCTTGTTGGGAAAGAAGATTTATGCAAATACTTCTCCTAAGAATACAAGCCAATATCACACTTTAAGTGCAAGCTTCTCGGAGGAAGCATTAATCTACCACTATTGTAATTCAAATGCACAGTCAACTGGGAAAACTGTTAAAATTTTTCATTTATTGCAAGTAAAAAAGAATTACAACTTCCACCGAATGTTCATAGATTTCAGAGGGAAGGAGAACTTCAACAATGATTTTTAAAATAAATTTAAAGTGGATCTAACTTTCTACTGCGAAACTTCAAAGTAAATTTAATCTACTAAATTTTTTGTTCATAATTAGTTTGTTGAAGGAGTTAAAAGAATTTTACTCTGTCTATTTGGTAAATGTTAAATTTAAATTGATTTCCAGTGAAAATTAATTTATGAATCGAATAATCAAAAGGGGTGAAAGTTTTTTAACCATTTAGTGAAAGGTGGATATTTTATGGGAACCCTAAAATTGATTTATCTCCATTAGTTATTCCATTTTTCTATTTAACCTTTGAGAATAATAAATAGTCATGAATTCAATTGATGTATAAATTAATTTAAATTATTATTATATTTAAATATATATATATATATTTTGTAAAAAATAAATATAACAAAATAATATTACTATTAGGATCTATACAGGCTCTGATACCAAATGAAATGAAACTAATTCCCCAATATAAAAATGCAATAATTTAAATTGTTTCCACAGATTAATCCCAAAACTTTTATGCACAAATTTTAATATAATATTTATAGTTCAAGTAAAGACTTTGAAATTAAATAAATTGATCAATAATTTCACTCAATACATTCAAGCATGCCGTCAATAAATTATTAATTCAATAAACTCAAATATTTAAACACTTTATTGCTCATACAATTTATTAAGCTTTAATACTTATCTTTGGAAATGTGTAGAAGAAATCCCCAACTATTGTGGAATGGTCCCTGGTTCAGCCTCTTCCGTCTGTGAGCAGTCTGGGAGGAAAGCAGACTTTGCTGCTCTACATGAGTGCTGGTTCCACTGGAACAATGCTCAACACTCATGCCACAAAACCATGCCCTGGCCAGGACTGTCCTGAGTGCACGCACTTGTACCCCAAGTTGGACACCCACTATAGGAGTGCCCCTTCTCCGTCCTACTCAGCCTGCTAACTGAAACCCTATTCCCGCAATGTGCTCCACTTGATTTTCCTCTTTTATATTCTTCTTGAATATATATTTTTTCCTCCTTTTTTCCAAGTCTCACATAAATGCTTTATATAAACTTTAAGGGGTGGTTTTCCAAACCATCACACCCTTTCACAAGATTTCCATTTAATAATTATTTCACTAAATAATTATGTTTCCACCTCCTTAAGAGAGATTTTACACATATGCTCTATTAATATCTCATTTAATCAAAGGATCATAATATCCTTTATTCTCCCTTTAATTTTAAAGGGTTTTTTTCATAATTTTTCCTTCTTGGGGAAAAGTCACATAACACCTTTCAATGCTAGCATTACTCATTGTATTTGGATGCACAAACCAGAGGTGCTTTTCAATTAGGGTCGGTTTCCACCTTTAAAGCAACATGATTTCTCTTGCATGATTTCAGACTAACTTCAGAAGAAATGGTAGGGAAAATAAAGAATTACCCAAAGCAAATGTAAGTTTAGGGTTCCTCATTTTCTTGCCCATATGTTCTTGCATCGCAAACCTTGATTTCTTTAGCAAGTATGTGGAGCTTATCTATTTTGATGAAAAGCCAGGTTGTGCCCAGATCCACATGGACACCTCTCCTCTTCGTAACATTTGACTACTATGCATTTTTGGATTTCTTTCTAACTTCAATTTTGTAAGATTTACAAGGAGAAGATGGCATGGGAATGGTTTGACTCAACACAGATCAAACAAGATATATGCAGGTCTTTACTCCCACATGTGACTGATTCTTCAATGCGGATTTCACAATCATCTAGATGCGGGGCTTCACTGAACAACCATTCTTACTCCTGGTCTATGTGACAAATAAAGTGTTGGCTCTTGAAATGTATTGATAGGCATGCATCATCGACTACAAATTTTGCGGAGGACCTCCCAAGAGGAAGGGATGGCTCCAGTTACCCATAAGTTTCAAAACGGTGACCTTGGCAAAGAGGTTGACACACCCGCTATTGCAAGATAAGATGGCTCATTTATGGTTGGTTTTGATATGCGATAAATGATAGTATAACCCTTTCAATGATCTGCCACATGTGTACATGAGGGTTATTCACACTCCTTGACCCTACTGGGAAAAGGGGTGTAACCCGCTAGAAGATAAAGATGAGTATTTGGTTGAGCTGGTGCATATTCCCACAGAGGATAATAGGGAGCCATGGCATAAGTTCTACTTCATTGTGGGGGTGGCTAATGAGAATCTCAAGATGAGGACCACCATGTACAACAAGTTACGGTATACAGAGCAATGGACTATAGAGAAAATGAGATCCTTCTAGATATATCGCCAAGAAATAAAGCAGCTTGAAGCCCCTTATGAAAGCTTGAAAGCTGATGAGGAGTTTGAAAAATGGTGGGATGATGGACACCCAACCTCTGAATCAAGCGCTGGAGGGAACGACAGCCCGGGAGATGAATTTGAACAACAAGGAGAAGAAGAAGCGGGGACCCCAATGTCTTCTGCTCAGTAAGCAAAAAGCTCTGCAGGGCGACCCTCCTATGTAGCTTCAAATGTGTGATTCAATGTTTCAAGGGCCTCACAGTCACTCACTTAGGCTACTAAATTAACAAGAGTGTCACATCAACAACTAGTAGAGACTGTTGAGGTTGGAGAAACCTCACCCGCACAGCGACAACGCACATAAACTATTGTCGGAGAAGGTTCACAAGAATCTGCTACAAGTCAAGTGTTGGTAGCCAACCAGGAGCCCGAGAAGGATGTGGAACCCTCAACGAGCCAAGAGTTGTCCTCGACTAGTCAAAAATTAACATTCACTCCTTCTTTTCTTGCTTCTCAGTCTTTGGTATCATCCACTATCTCCGCAACACCCCCCACCATGAGTGTTGGCCCCTCTTTTCCCACCTTTAATACAATGGTTGTGGGAGGTTTCTCCCAATTTGCACGAGAGAATCCATTCACCTTTACTCCTTCGTGAACCCTTACACCAATCGCTACCGCTCAATCCTTTTTTGCCTCACTTTTTGAAAGTTAACCCACTGTTGACACCCATGTTGCTACTATCGTCGCAGATCCTCCCTTTTTCTCATAGAAAGCAGAATCTATAATGACTACTCCCTCACCACTGTGACCCATGAGTTCTCCTACCAGTTCACCAATGGAACCTTGGCAAATGACAAGCCCTTTTGTTGGTTTACAAATTGAGCTTTGGCATGTGCCTCATTTTCCCTCGCAAACCATCACTCTTCAGAAGAAGAAACTGCCCGCACCTATTAAACTTACCTATCCATATGCCCTACCTCCTGAAGCTCCTTTTGCAGGTGGGCTAGTCTCATCGCCAACCCATTTTATTGCACAAAATGATGCTACAAAGGAGGTGTGCACCACTATAATTCAAAAGTGAAAATCCAAGGATGATTGCAAGATGGCAGAACCAAAGGTGCATACTATCTATGATGAGACTTAACAAATGCTGAAATTTGCAACCATGTACCTAACCGTGGAAAAGCAACAAGGGGAGATATGTCCAGAAGATTATGATCTATATGTCATGGGGCTTGAAATGAAGGTAACTTGTCCGCAGGATAAAGTTAAGCTCATGAAGGAAACGCAATGAGCGGTCACCTCCGATTTCATTAAAATTGGCTGCAAGCTAAAGAAGATGGACAAGTAGCTGAAATCCTTGAAAGAAAGAGCTAGTTTCCTAGAAAAAGGGAGAAATCCCTAGGAACGGTGTTGTGTGCTTAACAGAGAGAGCATTGATAGCAAAGGTAGAGAAGAATAGACTTCAGGAGGAACTTGCAAAGGTTCAACCCATTGACCCTACTAAAATAAATGAGTTGCGTGCTAAGAGTTAGGAGTACCAGAGCCAATTAACTCTAGTGGAACAAAATTTGCAGCTGAGGAATGAAGAGTTTGAATGGTGGTACATTGAACATGAGTAGGGGATGAAGGAAAAATATGAGGTTCTAGATCAACAATGAGCTCAGTATGAGCAAAAGCTGCAGGAGAAAGGTGTCAAATTTGAGGACCAAAAGGCCCTATTAGAGAAAGAGCTTCAAGAGACAAAGTCCTCTCTTGACAGAGAATTGGAAAACCGCGCCCAGGTCAAGGAAAAATGGTGTAAAGAAATGAGCAACTCTAGAGAATAACTAGAATCTGTGAAGAGGAAAAATGTAGAATTAACTAAGGCCATTAACTCAAAGGACACAAAGATCATCTCTTTGAAGAGCCCTCTCGAAGCCTCTTTCACGCAGCCCAACCTCATCCCATTGGCCTAATAGATATATATTTCTTATTGGGAAAAGGTTAAAACCTTCTACCTGACATTGCATCCAATGCTCTGGTTTGTCTTAAAAGCAACCAAATTGAGCCAGGAGGTCCTCAAAACAATTGAGCAATTCCCATGGTTCATCTCAGAGACAATTCCAGAAGCAAAGAGTCTGCTCACCAATCTATATTCATTCTTTGATGAAGAACTAGCCAAGGTAGTGATTGAAGATCATAATGTTGCAGCTCAGATGACAAACAAGTTCATCCATTGCCACTCGGCCTTGCAACAGACTAAGGCAGCCACAATTACCTTAAACCAGACAATAGATGGCATGTGGTAAAATTTCTCCTAGCTAAGCGGGATGGATCTGCCATCTCCATTTTTTGAAGATAGGTCAATAGCCACGACCGAACAAATTGCAAAAAGAATTGAAGAGAAGGAGCAAGACCCAAATGCTTTCTAGAATTTCAACCATCCTCCTATTGCAATGGACATTGAAGGGGTCATCCATCCTCTTGTGCAGCTACTATTCCATTATGAAGCAAGGGCAGGTTTTCTTGATACGCTGCCTCATAAAGAAACGATTGACCTAGGTGGAGTGCATGAGAATCTGTGCAAAGTAGAGAGATCATCTGAAGACGTCTGGCCACCTCTGCGGGAGGCCCTTTCCAAGCTCTAATTTTGTCGCCAATGGATGGCACTCGGTCTGCAAACCAGAATTTTTGGGTTCTTCGTTCCTCAAGTGAAACACCCCTGATAGTCTCCAAAAGCTATGAATAAATATTCATCAAGCTCCCTACGAGCTTTATTTTGTTAAGGTATCGTCCCAAACATTGCATTAAAGGTCATTCAACCCCTTTTTGAGAAATGTCACTACCTTGCCACATGTCCACTCTGTGCCCCTAAAGGATCTCTTCCCTTTGCATTTCAAAATGGCCATGTAGCGCTACCATGTGTCCACTCCGCACACATTTGAAAGTCGCTTCCCTTCATTTTTTAGTCAAGCTTCGTCTACATGCCACATGGCTTCATCTTCACATATTTTAGCAAGCCCCATAGTTGTTACCAAGAATAAGGTAGGTTACACGTGTCTCCTTGGCACAAGTTTTCAACAAAAAAAGAAAAATATGAGCACGGGTTGCATAGTGTCAACACATGTCTATTCGGTGGGTGCTTCTTTAAAACGATGGATGGAGCAAGCAAGGGACGGTGACATCCTGTCGCGTGTCATAACTGCTTTAGCAGGGTAGCAACACTTGTCCAATGTGACTTCGTTAGGACCACTTCCATCATTTTTAGGGGATGCACCTAAACTTGGCACAACCAGATGCTTTGGCTAGGATCTTTCTATTGCAACGACCGGGAAGAATCTTTGATTCTGCATCATTGCCAGGGATTCTCAAATATTTTTTGTTACTACTCGCTAAGGTAGTGGGAGTGTTCAACTATATATACTCCTCTTTGTTTCGGAGGAGGGGTTCCAGGATTTTGCAGAAAGACATAGATTAAGAAAAGACACCAGGGCTCTGTTATTGTTTTTTAATTATTGCAAAAAGACTTGCAGACTGTGCCAATCATTCAGCCTTTCTGCTCTTCTTATGATATTTGATTAACTTTAAACTATGTTGCTATTGTTAGATGATTTATTTACAGAACTTTTATAAATTGAATGCAAGTTTGTTGTCTTAGATCATGTCATGTGACTCTTCTTGTCAGTAAATATGTGTACAAAGTTATTTTATGTCAATGAATGAATTGTTTATACTTTAATCTCTAGTTTATGATTTTTTGGGATATTGCAAATAACTAGTTGGGCCCTTAGATCTATGATTTATCATGCCTATTATCTACGTTTTGGTGCATCGCCTTAGGTTAGATTTTATTTTTATATATCTGCTTCCTTTTCCCATTTCAAACCCCCATTCATAGAAGAAGTTGACTTTAAAAATTCAGAGGTCATTCAGTTTAGCGCAATAGGTCCCCCATAAACTGATTTTCCCACAAAGGGTTGTTACCTTGTCAAAATTTGGCATCAATAATATCAATACATCAGCAAACTCATTGCAAGAACATATGCAACTTGTAAACTGCAATCTAGCTCCCTATATCAAACTTGTCAATGAAGAACATTTATATCCAGGAACTCCCACTACATAGGTAATTCCAAAACATATCAAGTATACCAATCAACACTATACATCAAGGTGTGATAAGTAAATCAAAGCATGAAGTAGCAAGGATAATAACAATGATCCACACATAAAACCCAAGGAGCTACATAATCTCTCGCAACATGTTGCCACCATCCTCCCCAAATCATATGAACATGAACATCCATGGAAGGAAACATGAAGAGAGAAACCTATAAACCATAATGTCCTCCTACCAACACCTCAAAATTGTACTGTTGTGTCAAGTATGATCTCCTATCAACCCCAAATGAAAAACCTTAACAACACCCATAACACTCAATCTCATAGACCAAGTACAACATATGAATCAATGTAACAATGCCAACATGGATGTAAGCCTCTATAATCAGGAAGATCAAACTCAAGGTAACCATCCCCAATACTATAAATTATCCCATAAACCATCTCCCAACATTCCTCAATAAAGAATGATACCATAAACTCAAAAGTGTAAGGAGATACCATGCCATAACATCCCTCAAAATGAATCCTCCAAAACTAACTATCCATAGCTCAAGATCCATATCTATGGAAGATAAAGCATATAAACTCATGCTAACCAATCCTCAAATGAGTATGCATAATCAATCACCATGAGTCAACTCAATCCCATGAGAAATCAAAGTACGAAACATAACACATTTGAAAGATATAATGGGCAAATACCTCTCAAATCATAAATTGTTGAGTAGACCAAGAGTGGGGAATGATAATACTCCTCCAGGATAACCAAGCCATCATGAATCAATCCAAGAACAATCTCCTCTATTGTTCCAACATGAAATCATGTCCATATCCAAGTGAAAGCTCCTAAGTCTTCCTGCTGAAACCTCCAAAGAGTAACCGTCTCAAGCAAATGTCTCTAAACAAAAGAGAAATCCAACCATCACCTACATCTCTAAGTATCCATGAGTACCTGTAAACAATCAATCCATGCAAAACTCCAAATGCATCATAGCAACATCATGAAGTAACCAAGCAAATGATCAATGTACCTAATACCAAGAGAACCACCATGATCAATGTCAAAGCTCCAATCATAAATTAGGAACATAAACATGACAACATGATCTAACCATCTCCTCCTAGGAGATCACATGCACCAAAACATATATACATCCTAGTCTCAAGAGAACAAGTACCATTCCAAAACTCTAAACTGGTATCAAGAGTAAACCATGACATAATAGAAAACACTCTAAACCAAGAATACATATCCCCAATCACACGAAGATAATCATACCAATGATGCATCCACGTCACTGCCAACAACTCCCACTGAACCGTGGTACGAGCTACACATGACATCATGACAACCATCATTTCCATGAAGATCATCTAGGTCTACACACACTCAACTACAATATCAGTAACATACAAGTGAAACCAAGATCTCCAAGCCAAGAAGATACAACCGCCAAACCATCATAAACATATCCATCGCTGCCAATCCATCACTATCAAAAGCTCCCACTGAAAATGTATAACCAATTAATGTAACTAGCTATCATGACATCATGATAACAATCTCCTAATGAAGATCAACCAAACCCTCACACAATCAAAGAACTAAAATGCAACATGAGCTCCCCAATAAAGAAGGCAAAGTAAACCATGATCCTCATACCAAGAAGATTCATTTCCATAACCTAAATCATGAACTGATTTGACACCACCAACAATGCACCTGCATAAACCATCATGACATGCCAAAGCCTCTAAAGCACAAGAAACATCAATGACACCATGATCACCACCAAATGTACCAACAACTCAACCCAATCATGTCTCACATGTATTAGCATAACATAGTCAACTACATAGGTCTCATATCATGACTGTACCTGGTAATATCATCTCACCTCCTCAATATGACAACAAAACCAACAAACTAAGTGACTAAAAAAGCCACCAAACTGAAAATGAATCAACACTAAAATATCTATGGGCATAGACAACCCATGTCCAAGTCATAGGTGCAAAAAGTAAGTATAGACTGCCTACAATGCTACACAACTTGTAGATACAACAATGAAGCATACAAATCCAACCAAATATTGATACCCATGTCAAAAATAGAATAATCTAAGATGTATAACTAAGCATACAATGAATCCAACATCAAATCTCCTAGATTTGACAATCCATAAGGTCATAGTAATCACCATAGTCAAAATAACCCATAAACAACTCAGGATATAATATCATCAAATAAATCATATCTAAACATCTCCAAACCTAATCCACTATATAGTGCTCTGAAAAAGCTTTCCGTCAACTATTCAAAGTCCAAAATCCAACTCCATATGCACTTGATATGACCTCTCGAAGATCAAAACAAACACCTGACTTCTAGCTATAAAAACAACTATCAAAACTATAAAATATCATAAAATCATTGGCACCACAGGATAGAGCACTGATTCAGCTTTCCAACAAGTCCAAGAAGAGTAAAAAATGGAAAATCTAGGCAAAAGTTATGCCCCTCGAAAGTAAAAACATAGTTTGAGCATGAGGCAAAAGAATTTAACCACCCTTAGTGGTTGGGCAGTGGCCCCACTCGGGCAGTGCTGCTCCCCCTGGTGACAGACCCAGAGTACATATTAAATTCGATTAAATTTTTGGGCTCCATTTTAAAATTTATACAGGCGGATTTAATTATTTAAAAGGAAGATATTAAAAAGTTTATATATTAAAAATTTAAAAGGTATTAAAGACCCCACTTGGGGTGGCAGTAGTTGGGCCCCGTCGACGGTCAACCTACTGGCAAGGACTGTTGGCAATCTGACAACTGACAGGGTATGGTGGGGGGGCTGACCCCCCCCCCCCAAAATTTATATATATATATATTTTTAAAAAAAATCATATAAATTTTCAAAAGCTGATAGATAATGATTTTTAATTTTTGATTTTTTTAACATTTTAGCTTTTATTTTGCAAGGAGGAATTTTTTGATGGAATTTTTTTTTCAAATTTTTAATTTTCTATATAAAATAATGACAACTGTACAACAGTAAAAGGGGGTTTGATTAAAAAAATTGCATTTTTTTCCAACTTCACCAAAATATATCAAATTTTATATCAAAATTCATCTCTTGGCCAACCTAAATCCAACCATGAGGTCCGTTTTGTCCCAAGAGGTCATTTATAAAATTTCTCCCACAAAACCCCCATTTGAATGCACAACCAAGATCACTTTTTAGCCAAAAAATTTCACACCCCAAATCTACAAACAACCCATCATAACAACAAACCCAAAATATACAATAAACAACCAGAAAACCCTCATATCTTGCCATGTCTTTCATTCTCTCATGCATTGCATAGATTCAAACTTCAAGCAATATTTTATCAACCTAGGGTTATAACAAAAAAACTTCAATCATGAAAGATTTGATACCACTTGTAAGGAAACTTGCAGCTATCTAATGACAATTTCCACATAACCCAAAAGAGATATTCATGCAAATAAGTACTCAAAATCCACATACAAGAGAATAGACAACATACCCATCAAAGATGACATAATATATACCCTAGGAAAACCCTCAAGAGGGAAAAACCGAGCCTCCAAAATCATCCATACTCCATCATATTAATCAGCCATAAAGTAAATACAAGAGTTACAATCAACAACTATGAAGCATCAGGCCCTGCAATGCATTCCCATGTGTCCAAGCATGAATCCACACATCCCATGCCATGCTTCACAAATGCGCTCCTCAGAAAGACTCAATAATGACAACCAAACCACTCGGTCCCCAACCTAAACCACCACACATGTGTTTGCTTTTATAGACATAAGCTCACATAAAATACAACTAGTGGTAACGTAAAACCATGTACCACAAAACCGTATGAATACAAAACCACTAACCCCTTATTTAGTATTGGGTACTAAGGCATCACTTTATTTAATATTTCCCCAATATTTAATTATTTTCACATGTCTCCCACATTAAATAATAATACAATGTTACAATACAACATCAAGTGGTCCCAAAATAATTACCTAGTGTGATTAACCACACCACCAAGGTGCATCACAACTAAATAATTATTTAATTACAACATTATAATAAATCATTTTATGCAATGGTGTACAACACCATATCCCAACAATTTTAACCCTGCTTTGTGCTTACCAAAAAAATTTGAGGTGTACTTCCATAACCTGCCTCGCAAACTCAATCAAGATTAGTTTGTCATTGCAACAAATGGGTAGCAAGTAGGGTGCTTTATCAAAACCATATATTTTGATGTATGTTGACTTGGGGAATTGGATGAACTATTGTCCTCCTCTTTTATCAAGGCCATAGTTTCCCTAGACACTCTAAACCCTACATCCCTAGTGAGTTTATCGATAACCGAGTATAAGAAATCATTGAATTAAAAATCTTGAAGTGCTTCTCTACTTCTTTTAGTTCCAATTATAGACATAATTCCCATATTTTTCTTTATCCAGGAGCTTCTCCTCCTCTAATTCCATTAGTTGTTAATCTTGGGAAATTCCCTAGTCTAGCTACTAGATACACCACATAAGAAGACATGAATAATTATTATGTATCGTTTACTTTGGTCAGCTGAGAATGAACAACATCTAATGTAATATATCCCCAATCCAAGAAGACTTCCCCTTTCAATATGACATGAATAAAATGAAATATCCATGTATCATATGTTCTTAATTCTTTTTTTCCAAAATTTCTACACAATAAAGTGATTATGTCTCCGACCTTTAAATAGAAATCTAACCTTGTGAGATTTTGTGGGATCTTAGCAACAAATTTCCTCTCATTTTTGAGTCGTCTTTTATTAACATGTTTGTGATTCCCATTTATATCACTCTTATACACCCCAATTACTTTTGTTTCTGTTGGGTGTAGGGAGGGAAGTCAAATGTTACCTTGATCATAGGTGCAGACAATTATACTATCTCGATGCCATAAGGGTCATAACACTTCCTATCTAAAGGGTTGTAACGTTGAGCCACAACTAATATAAGTTTTAGGCACTACACTACCACTTGGAAAGAGGCCACATGTGCTAACCCTGAATTAACAATGTTTTGAGCCCTAGGGGAGGCATCTTGGGTAAATGTTTCTTCTTTGAAAACCTTCATGTTGATGTGTCTTGGAGTTTTGTATCTATGATCTTCATCACTTCACAACTGAATCTTGACACACTTGGGACTCCTTGAAACTTGTATTTCATGGTGATAAGGATTTTATCAGCTTAAAATATCTTCTCTTTTCTCTCTCACCTCTCCTCTTGGGACACTTCCTCTCCAGAAAAATCTTCACTAATATAAAACATAATTTATAATAATAACAAGAAAGATAAACACTTTAAGCATCTATTTGGTAACTAAATTTTGGAAACTTTTTATCATTTCACTAGCATTATTTTGTTTGAAGAGGATTTGAGACAAGACTGGGTCAAGATTCTATCCATAAAAAAATTGAGACTAATGGCCTTATTAGGATCCACAACCCCATAAGAACTTGAGATTTTTCTTACCTTCTAGCACGATTACTTGTGAGAGTCAATCCAAAAATAGACCAAGGATCTTCATGTGTCCAATCAAGGTTTGAAACCCCAACTAGACATCAACTATTATGAGGTGGGAAGTGAAACTACAAGTGAATACAAGTCCTTTAGACCTTTTTAGTAGTCAAGGGTAAAAATATTGTGGGGACCTTTTGGTGCATTGCATGTTGTTATCTTAGGGATGGAGATAAAAATTGGACATGAGACCTTACTTAGAATGCTTGATCAAGGTTTGAAACTTTGAGTAGAAATTGGCAATTCTGTGGTGGAGTACCATTTAGGAAAGGACCAATTGAGACTAAAATTCTTGCTTGAACCTTTGCGAGTGGATGTTGGATCTTAAAATGGATGGAATTTGGATATATTCAAATATGTCATGTTGAGAATTAAGAACCCAAAGGGATGTGTAGCCAACAAAGCGATCGAGGTTGGAAACTCTAACAAAATCTCTTAAAACCAAGGAATCTTTCTAGTAGGAGTCAGAACAAAAAATATATTTGGGACACTTAATTTTGCATTCCACTGGGTTGAATGGGATCTAAGATCTCGAATAATAATTTCAATACACCCTAATCCTAAATCAATTTTAAATTCCAAAATCTCATTGACATGGAGGGACGAAGGAAAAGGTGAATGGAAAGCCAAAATTTGAGAAATTGGGGACCCCACAACATTCTACTACCTAGGGAACAAACCAAAATCCTAAGTCATGGACCAAAATAAGAACTAGACCATGGGCCAAAACAAAAACAAAAAGGGCAAAGCAAAGCCCAAAACTAACTAAACAATAACGTTCGAAAAATAACAAAGTGAGAACAAAACAATGACAAGGAGACACACAAAGAAAACAACAAAAGAAACGACACCACCAACCTTAAATACAATGAAGGAAGGTTTCCAACCACAATGCAAGCACAAATAAAATGACCTTTTCCACTATTAGAGACAAAATCTGACTAGTTTAAGGTGTTGTACAATAAATTCACCAAGATCATAAAGTGTTAGATTAGCACATTAACTTGATTAATGGCTAAAAGCATTCTTTAGGAAAATTGTTTCATTAATGTAGTTAGGTGGAGTTGAATCATGGGGTGGATTTTAGAATGAAAGGTCCAAAATTAGTTGGGAACAATCACAAACTCCAATTGGATTCCAGGAAAGTAGAACTCCAGGTAGGAAAGGAAAGATTGGTTTTGTTTTTGTGATTGGAAGCCTCATTCACCATTTACTTGTTATTGCTTCTCATTTGTACTTACTCTCATACATTCACTCCCTACATCAAGATATCATTCATCTTAGGCTCATTTTCAAGTGAAAAAGGTTAATAAAAAGAGCCTTACAAATTTGAGAACTTTATTATTCATTAGTAGACTATTTAAATACTTGTAAGTCCAAAAAATGTCAACAAACTTGTCTCACTCTATTCTCAGGCCAAGATGGTGAAGGTGATTCAGATTCTGACGATGACGATGAGGATTCTTGGCTTCTTGTGATTCTCAGGTCTGGTTTTTTGGCGTTGGGTTCCTATGGTTGGCTTTTTGTGGTGTCTGAGGCTATTGGGGTCAGGTTTTCAGTGAGATTTCTCCTAAAGACCTTGGTGCTATGGCTACTTTGCTAAATCTTGTTAGTTTTTTACGGTTCTAGCCTGGGTTCCTGAGTTCTGCTCTGTTAACTGCATTGGGTTTGTGGTTGTTGGTGTCGGTTCTCCATTTCTGGCCCTTCTTCTTTTCCTCTAGGGGTCTCTCTTTGTGGGATTTGGCCGCTTTTAGGAGTTTTTGTTCTATCATTTTCCTATAGGCTCTGCCTATGGTCTATTTTGAATATCTCGTCATGTGTCATGTTGGGAATCTCTATTTTGGTCTGCTTGTTTGTTTCTTGGGGCACTTCTGCTACCTAGGTTCGGGTTCTTTTGCTCTTTTTGAGAGCTGCTCTGCTCCCTCTATGGTCGATGAGGCTTTCTCTTTTGAAGAGGGTGGCCTTTTGTTTATGACAGTGTTTGCTTGACTACTGGTGTTTGTTGTGGATGTTTTCCACTATTTTTGTGTGTGGTTGTGGAGGTTTTGCTCTGTGGGTGATCTTCACTCTGGGAGATCCTTGTTTGGTGTTTCTTAGCTTCTTCGTTGGTGCTAGGGGAAGTTTATGGTCTGGGTTTTGCATCCTGTTGTCCTATTTTTACAGGATGGGTTCTTTGGAGTCTTTTCGTGGGTCAGTCTTGGAGGCTGATAGTTGTTTTTTAGGCATGTTCTAAGTTTTTTTGTGGTGGCTATGATTCTGTTGTTTTCCTATGAGGCTGCTGCAAGTTGGGGTTATCTCCTTTCTGCCGGCTGGGCTGTTTCTAATGCTTATTTTGAAGGCTCGGGTGTTGTTTTTATGGCTAATGGTTGGGGTGCTTTCTAAATCTTGCTTCAAGTTCTAGGAGTTCGTGATGTCTAAGGATATTATATGTTTTCCCTTTCTATTGGTGTTGTTTTTTTTGTTGGTTTCTATAGTTGGAGTCTTCTCTAGAGGTGGAGACTGCTCCTATTGAAGGGGAGCCATCTCCTATTGAGGTGGAGTTGGATGTTGTAGGTATGGCGGAAAGTTCTCTTCCCTCTTATTGGTTTCTATTGATGTGGAGCTTGTGGGAGCTGGAGAGTGGTGACTTTGGTAGTAAGGGTCATCATATTATCCTCTCTTGTAGAGGGGAGATCTCTCTTGTAAAGGCAAAGTTTGAGATAGCATATCGGATGGAATGGTGCTACAAGGATGCTGATGTTTCTCAGTGTTCAATTGTGTATTTTGTCTCCTCATTTGTTGAGAGGGGTGAGGTTGTGCTTGAAGCTCTGGTTAATAGGGGTGTGTGGGCTTTATACACCTTTGACTTCTTTGTCTTCCTTGGCTCAATAATTGGTACTTTGAGCGTCTAAGTTGTTGTTGCATGGCTGGTTTAAGCTATTATTATGGTTAGTTAGGGGTCTTAGTCCATGTATTTCCCTAGTTCTAAGAGTTAAATTTTCCTTCAAAACCTACTTGTTTAGTGCAACCCAAATTGTATTGTTTATTTTAGATGATTGTTGCTATTTAGATTGTTGATTATTCGCTGATTATTTTTTATGCAACTTTCTTTTTCAAAAATTTCAAATCCCTTCAAAACTTGTTTGTAATGGGTTTCGGGTCCCATCAAAACATGCTTTTCCCCTAATAAAAAACAATGTGCACAAATTCACTCTATGTGCATATTATAGAGTAAGAGAGTGAACCCTAGTCAACACTCTCTACAACCTTGTCATCTTCTACCAATGTCAATTTTATGGTCATCTACAAACTAAATGTAGTGAGGTGCCATTCATTTGACTTGAGAAAATTTCCATATGTTAAAGCAATTCAAATCAAAGATCTTTAAAATTGGCATCAAAGCTAAAAATATTTCCCAATAAATTATTCTTCTTACCACCCTAAATCCTGCCAACTCTTCCACTCCTAAACTATTTTTAAATATAATTTAAATCAAATTAATTCTTTATAGTAGGTGACGGTAACAATTACTACGCAATACACACATGATGCAAATTTCAATATTCGCATCTATGACTAAAAGAAATTTGGGAAGTGACAATATGGGTTGTGTATTCCTCTATGTGTATTGGATCTCCTTTTGCCTATATCTCTTTGTTATATGAAATTGTAGAATATGTATCATTGAGGTGCAAAATACCCCCAAGACAATTGCATGTTGCTCAATGCCTACACTTCCATGTTAATCTTTTTTTAAAGGTTCAATAGCGCTATAGCTATTTGAATTCAATATAGATTAGTCCTTAATTTTAGTGAAGCATTTATATTTATATATTTTTTTATGTTTCTTAAATTTTCTAAAAGCTTTGAGAGGGGATTCATGATATTGTTATAAGTTGAATATGATGAATTTCACATATTTACTATTTTTCAAATGAATATTTTATCTCTAAATTATCCCAAGACTTTAAATGATTATTATTTTTTATTTTGTATTGAGGAAATGCATTACAAAGAAAAAAGAGCAGTTAAAAAACTACAATAAGAAACTGTACCCAAAGAGGAAACATTACGCCATAGAGAGTTGTACAAACTACCACAACTCGAAAAAACAAGACAAATATGCACAACAACTTAAACCGTTCCAAAATGCTGGAATAATACAACAAAGACAAAATACATGAGCATTATACATCTTGAAAGATAGAACTTAGACTTTGACCAAAACAAACTCCCTTTTTGCTCAACAACTATCCAACTTGCAGCTTGATTTGTCAAATCTAATAAATCAAAGTAAAGTTCTTCAAGGTGTCATTCTGAAACAAAGGAAACAGGGCAACAAGACAGAAAAATATATCAGAGTAAAGCCTTAAAAATATAGCTTCCTGATGAACATAATTGATAGTAAAAACAACTTTGAATCTATTTCTCCATATATGTAGCAGAATAACATGCCTCACACTATCAACAATTCGATTATTATAAAGGCCAACCCCAAGAAGAGCTTCTTTCCAGCATAACTTATGAGTGAAAACAACAGAAAAATCATTGAACACAAAATTCCATAGCCTTTTAACCAACTGGCAATTCCAAAAAATATGCTTCATATTTTCATGCCTGTGACAATTAGTTGGCTGGATCATAATACATTTTAGCTTGTCTACAACGGGCAGTTTAAAGTGTAGTATCTTCCAGGCAATTAACTGAGCATCAACATTAACTTTAGATTTCCAAATTTGAGCAAATAATTTTAACCAAAACTTCTCACTGAACCTGCACTTCCATTTAGAATTCAACCATAACTTCAAGGAGAGATTAGGAATCAACTTCAAATATATCTTTTTTAGAGGGAAGAACAAGAAGGGGTATCAAGGTAACCATGACCAGTCCTTAAAAAATTTGCATTGAATCAAAGTACAAAGTTTCATAGACAACTCCACTGGCACCAAGGATTGCACAAAGATCAAAAAACTTTATGTTTGTTGCTAAGGGTAAATTGATTTTTAACCTCATTCCATGATGTCCAACTCATTGAATGGAAGTCCCATAAATTTCCAACATTACAAACCCCTTTTATGAACAAAGAATATGAATGCTACAGAAAGCTTAATGCAAGGGGTTGTCCATGATAGAGGATATGTTTGTTCCACCAAATAGACGAAATGGAAAAACTAAAACTGAGCTGTAGGGAATCTTCTCCTCTCCACTTTAACAAGTGACAAACATATTGCCAAGCCTTCCAAATAGACTGAAGGGGAAGAGAAGCCTTTAGAGAGAAAAATGAAGCATAAATAATTTTGTCTAACCAACCCACTTGTTGCCATTTTCCTTTAACTGAAGCTTGATTGATCCGATATCGAATGAGGATCTTCCATGGTTCATCCCCTTTAACAGCTCTAATAATCCATTTAGCAGCCAAACAAATCCCCTAAGTTCTTGGGTCTATGAGGCCCAATCCCCCTTTATGTTTCGATTGAGTACAATAAGACCATGAAGTGGATATATATCCTAGGTTACCATCTCACTTTTCCCATAGAAATATGCGTATAATTTTGACTAGATCCTCATACCCTTTCTTAGAAGGCATCCAACACGAAGAATAATAGACATGTGAAGCAAGGAAAATCTTGTTAACAACCTGAATTTTGCTAGCCAAGGAAAGGAATTTATACCCCCAGTTAAAGAGTTTCTGCTTAAGTCTATCAAGAAACCAATTCCACATATCACCAAAAGAAACCCCAATACCAAAGGGAATACCAAGATACCTCATAATTTCTCCATGTCTTATTTGTTTCCACTCTTTGGGAATCCACTAAGGAACATCCCCCGCTTGAATCATTAAGAATTTTGTCTTGTTATGAGCTAGTTTAGAACCTGAAATTTCACAATAAAGCTCCAAAATTTCCATCAGATTGGAGATGTCCTTTTCAGAATTCTATAAAAAGAGTAAGTTGTCATCAACATAATGAGAGTTAATAACAACATTGTGAGGGATGGAAACTCCTACTATGAGTTGTTGATTAATAGCACTCTGAAGAAGATAACCCAAGGCATCAATTGTGAGAGCATATAGGTAAGGTGCTAGAGGGCATCCTTGGTGAATGGATCGCTATAATAAAAAAGGATTAGTCATCATGTTATTGATGATAATTCAAGCATTAGGATCCTGGAAAAGCATTTGAATGTGAGACTGGATTTTAGGCCCGAAACCCAACCATTGTAGCATTTTAATAATAAAGCTCCAACGAATTCTATCATAGACCTTATTAAAGTCAAGTTTAATTAAAATAGTATTCTGGCATGTTTGTTGAGCCCATTCATAGGTTTCCCAAGCTAACATAAGGTTATCAAGAATATATCTGCCAACAATAAAACCTGTTTGCTTTGTTCTAACAATCTGTCTCACCACGAGTTTTATTTGAATAGCCAGAGCTTTAGCAATTATTTTATATGAAGTGTTTAATAAGGTGATAGGGCGCCAACCAAAAATAGAGTCTTCCACATTTCCTTTAGGAAGGAGCTTAATTATGCCATCATTACTGTTCAAACCTAGGGAACCTTTGTTAAGGGCCTCCAAATATAAACAATAAAAGTCTTCCTTGATATGTGGCCACATAACCTAGTAGAATTCCATAGGAAGCCCATCACTACCCAGACTTTTATGAGGGGCCATAGAGAAAAGACAATGTTCCAATTCTTCTAATGATTATGATCTATCAAGATACTGGCTATACCCTAGATCAATTTTGTTAGGAATGTGATCTTTGACGACATCCTCAAGAATTTGTTGAATATCCTCCCATTGGTCATCTTTGAAGAGGTTCTCATAAAAACATTTGAAAACATTAAAAATATCAGTGGGGCTACTTTATAAGACATTGAATTCATCCTTTATAGCAACAATTATTTCCTTTTTATGTTTATAGTTGAGATAATTAAAAAAGTACTTTGTACCCTTATTTCCTTCCTTTATCCAATGTAATATGGATATGATTTTGGCCCCCTTCCCTTTATAATTATCAATTTTACGTAGCTGAGCCTCAATAGAAACAATGGAGCTTTGAATTATGATATTATTAGGATCAACATTAAGCAAAAAAATTTCATGCACGAGTTTTCCTTGGAGGGATATTTCTTTCCATTTACGTTGCCTAGCCATTTGATTGCCAAATGAGCACAAAAAACTAGTGCATTTATTTATAGCAGCACACCACCAATCTATCCAAGACCCCCGTTATCAGGTTTGGAGATGGAGTTCCAAAGGCCTTCAAGAGTAGCTAGACAAGAAGGATTCTTTAAGTGGAATACATTAAGTTTGAAAGGCAGTGAACTATCTGAGTTTGATTTTGAGGACAAACCTATATTGCAAATGATGGGGTAATGGTCAAAGAGAGTGGTGGAAAGGTCCACTTGAACATACAAACCCAAAGAGTCTTAATTGAGGGGCAAAGTAGGAGATATGTAAAATCTATCCAGCCTACTTAGTTTCCTATCACACCCTAATCTGCAATTGGACCGAGTGTACCAATTGTTTGAATGGCTTGCAATATTATCATGAATAGAATCAACCACTCCCAAGGAGTTTCAACAAAAAATCCAACTATCAAATTAATCTCTACTAAGATTAAAATCTTTAGACTAGCTGTGATCATGAGCATGCTCAACCATATTAAATTCACCCCCTATTAACCACTCAACATTGGGTAAGTTATTAGCCAACCAGTTTCGTAACTCCACATGTTCTTTAGCAGAGTGCGGGGCATAAATAGAACAAAAATCGATGAGCTATCCATTGGTAAAAGTAAGGCCCCAAACACAGTTGTGTGAGGGGTCCTCCCCTTTATCAATAACATGCTTAGCAATCCAGGGTGCAATCCTAATAACAACTCCACCTTTTCCCTCAATATGAGAAGTAAACAAGAACATGGCATCACCCCAAATCTTACATAAGGACATTTCAAGCTTAATTCCCCCAATTTTGGTTTCTTGAAGGAAGAGCACATCAAGTTTCCATTTCATAACAACCTCTTTGACTTTATATTTACAAGGGGGGGAGAAATCCCTTGTACGTTCCAAGACAATATCTTATAATTCATGATGAGGGGAGGATTCTTCATCTTGAGTCAGCACACTGAACCGATTTTCAATATTCAAATTTGATTTCTTAACTTCATGATCATGAGAGGTGGAAGAAGGAGATCTAGAACGATGATGAGTTTGGGAAGGAGAAAGGGTTGAATTAGGAGTGTATTGGCGAGGAGAAGATAGGCAAGGGGAGAAGAGGAATCACGAGCAAGGGCTTTAGAAGCAGAATGGGGGACATGAGTGTATTGGTGAGGAGAAAGGGGCATGGGGGGGAAGAGGAATCACGAGCAAGGGCTTTAGAAGCAGAATGGGGGGAGAACGAGAATGCACTTGGCGCGAAGAAAGAGAGGAATAAGGAGGGGAAGGCTCTTTCCTCTTTCAGACCTCTCTCCAACCATCTGACATAACGATATCTTTGAAAGATGGGACTGTCTCACCAAGAACACCAAGGGTACTACCAGGGATAGAATGAGGAACAAGAGCACTTTCTAAGGTAGTTGATGAGGGATGAGACGGTTGAATGGTATGAGGCAAATGACCGAGGGAGGATAAATGGTCACTAGTTGGAGAGGAGATTGTTGGCGTCTTGACCATTTTTCATTTTCTAATTGGGCACCTCCGAATCAGATGGCCTCTTTTCAACAGTAGAAGCATGCATTTGGCTTATTTAAATAAACAACTGGCTGATTCAACTCAAAACCAGGGCCAACCAAATTTAAGATCTCTGGTAGGGGCTTGTTTAAATCAACTTCCACACAAGCCCTAGGATGAACCCTACGGCTTGAAAATTTATCAGAACTATGCTTACACCAAATTACTCTACCCAGGTGAGCAACAATGTCTTTTAAGAAAGGTCTAAAAGTGAAATTGAGAAAGGGAAACTCAACCCACATAGGATAGCAAGAACGAGAAGGGCCTTCAGGGTGAATATTAAAATTTCAAGCTTGTAAATAACATATTTGACCACAGATTACCCATGTCCCATATTGCAAGACAACCTGGGCATGGTCTCCAGATTTGAACATACAAGACACATACCCCTTTCCAAGACCCCACATAACCTCTATTTCCCATCCCCGATTCTCCGAGTTTAATCTTTCCCATTTAAAAAACTTAGTTTCAGAAAGAACACCTCTTAAAAAAAATAAAATCACAGTTTTATTTTGGCACTCTGCAATTAAATCAATAACATCATTAGGGAGTTGTATTTCCAAGGTTTTACCCAAATTTTCTTCCGTCATAGGCTCATTTAGGTCTTCATTGGAAATGGTTGGGCTTTTCTCTAAAGTCATCTCTAGATTCACAACTTCATTATGGCCGTTTTCCTCTGAATCTAGCTTGCAATCTGCTGTATTTTCCTTACCCTACGTGTGAGAGGGGTCACCCAACAGTCGAGCTTCAACTTTGAGCCGTGTTGGGGCTGAGAGTAGCCAAAAACCAAAGAATAATGGCAACAAGGGTTTCAGGAAGGTTCACTTCAAAGGCTTCACCATGTGCGTCCAACACTTTTACTTTTTAGACTTTAGATGATTTGGATGCTAATATAGGCATGCGAATTGGGTTTGAATTAGGCTCCTTTTATGATAAAACTCAATTTTCTTTGAACTTGTTGGAGGGATGAATTTTGTTATAGTTTTTTTTTGAATTGGGATAGAGTGAATTATATATAGTTTCATGTATAGTATACTTTTTTTGTTGCTTCAAGATTTTTAAAACATTCTTGGGTGGTTTGAAAAATTTGTGTTATGTAGGATGGATATTAATGCTAATATTCTTCATGGTCTTGTTGTGATTGATGTCTTCACAAATAAAAAGTGTCTTACTACTTTCCTCCTACACTGTATAAACTTGTAAACCTCTAAATATTTTGTCTTGACCAAGTAGATTATCTTTGGATTTGAAGGCAAATTAAACTATTATCTTGTGCATTAAGATGCACAAAACTAATTTGATTTACAATAAATTAGGGGTAAAATTTGTGATTTTAGACTCACCCAAAAGTAATCAAACATATTTTGTGTTGTTCACTTGTAGCTTCTTAAGGTAAGCATAACCCCACAAAATCTTCTTACCATTTTACGCTGGCTTTGTGAATATTAAGTATAGATGGTGAGCATTGGACATTTTATATTATTATAGAATATCATTATTTAACCACAACACAAAAGAGTGTTTCAATTTTACCCCAATTTTGTTTGGTACAGACTAGTCCTTTGGTCCTCCCAACTAAATAAAATACCATGTGAGTATTTAGGACATAACATGACAATGAAAATAAATGAGGTTTCTTATCTTTCTAGTTTGTAGACAACCATATACCACATAAACACATGAAACTCCTTAGAATTAATGTGCCTTTTGAGCTTTGGTAGCCATAGCCCTTATGTATATGGTTAATAACATTATCGTATTGCAAGCATAGGCTTAAATTATTTGGTCTCATGGAATCTTGAAAAGACTCATGAGATCATGTTCAACTTTTGTTGATTTTGCCCATCCTTGGACACTTCAAAATTGTATTTTCAAATCACAACAAGGTTGAAGAAAAATCATGCACATAAACACTAACTAATGATACAACCATTTAATAAACTACTTTACTCTTTTTTCAACAATTCAATGTCATGTACCATTTATGTGAAGTTAACATGTTTTTTTTACGTGACTTACATTAAAATAGACAATACTTAAGTATAAATATGACTTCAATATAGGTTGGTGAATATATTTGTTTATGGACCTATAGTATAAGAAAATTTAGTGTACTACATCTAATTTTTATGATAGGATACAAACACAAATATAATAAGACATATATCGATTGAATTTACTTATCATGTAGAGTAATTTATTTCAATTTTTCTTGGTCAAAACTATCAAGTTATATCATCTATTCATAGAAATTTATAGGTTCACACTTTTTTTAGACAGAGAGCTCCACTAAGTTCCTTGGTTATGGTCAAAACATATTAAACTATATTAATGGTAGCATATGGTATTAATGTCAATATGAGTTGATTCTGAGGACTTTTGTAGTGGATTAGTTGTTCATTAATTTTTGTGCAATTTATATAAAATCTTAATGTATTAATTTTATTAATGATTTTAAAAATAATTTTAAAATAAAAAATAAATTTCAAATTCTAGTTCTAATTAGTTAACAAGATACAAATAATGATAAAATTCATGCTTGATATGAATACAAATATACAACTCATATAAAACAATTCTTTTATAAATTTTCAATAAAGCTTTTTTTTTAAAAAAAAAACCATTCCAAAGATGGATAAACCTCTCATTTGATTCCATTAACCTTAAAGGAAAGGTATTTGTTTTTGGTGGCCATAAGAATTCACTCAAGTTCATCTAATCTAAATATTTTGACAAGCTCAAAAGACTTGTTTGAATTTGAAAAGTGACTTACCATTTTTTTAATATTTATATAATTAAAAAATATTATAGGGAAAATCTATGAAAACATATTCTTTAAAATACAAATACAAACAAATAATTAACACACCAAAAATTTGTAAAGAAAAATTCTAACAAATTAGAATTTTAATACTAGATAAGTTCATTTCATTTCATAACTATTTGTTAATTAAAAATAATATTATTTAAAAAAAAAAAAAAACAATTTAAATGTGGACATATATCCATTATAAAGAAACGTGTTTCTCTAGAAAAGAAACACCGAGGGTAGCCCCTTCCACTGGACCATAGCCTAACTAAATAAAGGGATCTCTACAGCCGCACAAAAATAACATGACCTCTTAGATACGCAACAAAATCCGGCAGCTTTTCCCCTACACTTAATTTACATAAGAATATCTGTCTATCAAAATCCGAAGTGGGATAATCATCTGCGTAGGCAGCTACGTGGAACTTTGGATTTATCTCACAGGACCACAAGACTTGCGGATTCAACCCGACTACCTAGGAAATTCCTCCAACTACTTAAGCTTTTGCTCTGGGTTTCGATTTTAGTGTTTTTTTCGCTGCAATAAGGATCCTGAAAAATGGCAACCAGGATGGCATCGTTTGTGAATGTACCTGCAGATTCACATTTTTCCTTGCAAAATTTGCCGTATGGAGTGTTTAAGCCAACTGTTTACCAGCAGGCAAGGCTGGGAGTGGCCATCGGAGAGCATGTGTTGGACCTCAGCGCCGTTGCCCAAGCAGGCCTTTTCGACGGCCCTCTGCTTAAACAATCGGACTGTTTTTTGCAGGTTAGTCTGGAATTCTTTGGATTTTCATCTGTTTTGTTAGTGGTTATATGAGAAGCTCATGTGACCTGGTTCATCTAGTCCGGCCACTTTGATTTGTCTTATTTAAGATTGGAATCTCAGTTTTTAGTAATAGGTTTCGCCTTTTTTTGGGTGAGTCTCAGTGTAGTAGTGGTAAATGCTGAGATTATCTAGGGAGTTCACCCTCACATCAAAGGTCCAGTCCATTCCCACTTGTTTGGAGCTAATCCTTACCCTTCATGTTGTGCAAATTGTGCTTATCATGATTTAGGGTGTTCTGTAGGTCTATGCCTAATAGGACTAGCTTTACTGCTGAGATGTTCAGTCCACGAAAATGCTGGTCCAGAAGCAGCATTTCGATCTCTTAAGCATTTGGAGTTTTCGGCTGTCTTGATTTTCATTCTCTTTTCTTGTTCTTGGGAATCAATTACTTTGAGCTTCAATTTATAATTTATTTCTTCCGTGACATATGCCTCTGAGTATCTATTACTTCGATGATCCATGTTTCACAAGTGTTGGCGATACACTTGGCAGTCATTGCCTATCTTTCGAAAGATGGGATTGAAATATGCAAAACAAACTATTGCATGATGTCAGTTAACAATATTTTAATCATTTCTTCTGTGACCCACGTCTAATGAGAAGTCATTCCTTTTAATGATTAATGTCGCATGAATACTTATTTCCTCTTTAACCTGTGTCTCGTGAGATTAAATGATCAAATCGATGCTTATTGCATGCTGTTGAAAGTTAGGATTGAAGCTGGCAAAATAAACCATTGAATATTATCAGACAACCACCAAACTTGCACCCAATAACCAAGATTATCATTGCATAGCTGTCGAGAGGTGGTATTGAAACTGGTGTACTGTACCATTTCATAGCATCAATTAACACCGTCTAAACTCACACCCAACAATTGGGGCATCTTGTCAAGTCACCCTATCAGACCCTTAGCTAGGAATACATTTCTTTTAAGAATTGGGTTTATTCCCGAGTTTTGTATAGAGGTTAAAATCCTACACTAATGCAATTTTTAAGGCAATCCTAGACCTTATCATTAGACTTTGACTTGCTCAATGGCCACTTGGTCAGGTTAATTGTTGACATTTTTGGACTTAATGCCAATATACCTTTTTTGTTGACATGCCATTTAGTTTGCTACAACTTTGTGACCAAACAAACACTGATATTATTCTGCCACTTGCTTAGTCACTTTATGTCATTCCTATTGCATGAATGCATCTGTTTTTATTGTACATAGTAAGCCACTGTTGGTTATTCATTAATGAGTTAATCACTTCATCTGTTTATGACATTGTTAATGCCAGATTGCACTATATATATAGTAGCATTGAGTGGTTATTCATACTTTTTTCTCTAAATTTTAGTAGTTTCCTTTATAGCCCCCTCCTTTTAATAATGTTATTGACTGAAGAATAGAGTAACTATAAAGATGTGGCCCGCTTATCTTCCTGTGTCATGGTGTGATTAGGTTGGTTAGATTATCTGTATATAACTGTTATTTTTACCTTCATATTATGATTATCCATGGCATATATGTTGGTAGTAATAATTACTTAGATATTATTTGCTTTTACAGTATCAATCTTAGCATTTAAATTTGCATATAGGAATTGTTTTTGGTACTAGCCTGTTAAAGTGAACTAGGATTATAATAATTGGAAGGTCATTGTGTTATTAATTGTGCCTTAAATTAATTATTTTTTCAAAATTGGATCTGACATACCCTTAAATCATGTAACAGCCCTCTTTGAATTCTTTCATGGCAATGGGAAGACCAGCATGGAAGGAGGCAAGGGCAACTATTCAGAAACTTTTATCCAGTAAGCATGAAATTTGATTTTTTGTTGTTTTCTTAAGTGTATCAAGACATCGACAACTTCCTAATAAATGCTGATTGTGGTGCCTATTTATGTTTGACCACTGATTTTTCTTTATCAGCCTGATTTAGCATATTCCAATTTGGCTTTCAAAAGACCATATTAATGTTATCATGAGGATCGAATTGCAGTGGTGTGCATGTGTGCATGCACAAACACATCACACATACACACATATTCACCCATACACACACACATGTTCATATATATGCAAATGTGTATATTTATACTTACATATGTATGCACACAAACATGTGTACTCACGTATATATAATTATATATCATAATACAGATACCTACATATTCATGTATGTACATTTGTAAGAATCCTAGGGTATTTTTATTCAGAAAATTCAGATCATAGCAATATATTACTTCACATACAGAATTTGAAAATTACATCCCACAAGTTCATACAAATTACTGTTACATCACAGATCACAAGTTTCAGATTTTGACCTTTTTATCAACAATGGATGCATACTATTGATTGCTTGCGTGTAAATACAAAGGCTGTGATATCACCATTAACCTGATCTTGAGTAGGATCCGTGGATGCTAATGGCTGAGTATACAGGAGCGCTGTCATTAATAGGTCTGCCATCAGTCAATACCCAAAACTCAGAAATTGAGGCGTGAAACCCACAAATGCAGATCTCCTTACACTTTATTATTTCCTTTCCGCCCTGTGTCTGATCTGATCTGGTTGCCAGTGAATGAGAGTTGACTGCCAGCACAGGCTTCCAGATGTGTCGTGCCCTGAACTTGGACACAACAAAATGCTATGCCTTCCTTAGATCTAAGGTAGTCTGAAACCCTAGCGGTCTGTTGACTTCCAACGCAGATCAGCAATAAGCATGGCAGATCTGGATCAGACTTGAGCACTGGAAATGCTTCCTACCAGCTTCCTTACTGAGAAAACAATGTGGGGATCAGGATCTGAAGATGCTCCTCCTTGTGCCCCAAGTGTAGATGTGATGATTCACACAGCTGCCCAGACCTACAATTAAGTTTGAGTGAATAGGTTTGCAAAACTGAATGGAGATGGAATTTAGGATGGTCAGGGTTTTCGTCCTAACCTCCTTAAACATCAGTAGGGGTTTTATCCTGCTAATGTAGCTGATTAGAAAATGCGTCCTCCAAAACTTGCCTTACTTAGCGCCCAACAAGCACAATAAATAGGCTATCAAATTGAGACGTGTGGCCCAAGAGGTTGGCCCAAAAATTAGAAGTTTAAATTTATTTATTTATTCATTTTTTTTGGCACCCAAAATTCTATTTATTTATTTAAATATATAAAATCCAAATTTATCTATTTTAAAATATTATTATTATATTTAATTAAAATATCAAAACATAGTGTTTGAAAACACTTTTCCCGCCTTTGCAACATTAAAATTTTCAATTCAAATTGGGGACATGATAGTCCTCCCCTCCCAAATGTTGCTTGTCCTCAAGCAACCTTAGATTTGGATGCTCAAAAATCTCCACACTTTCCCATGTTGCATAATCCTGGCAAGTTCTTCCATTTGACCTAGTATTCTGGAATGACCTTGTCCCTCATCTTTTTTTCCCTCACATCTAAGATTGTCTTAGGCTCAAGAATCAATTTCCCTTCGTCATCAAGTGGTGGCAACTCAATGGGTGGAGTGATTTGCTGCCCAAGTGCCCTTCTGAGGCAAGACACATGAAAAATGTTGTGAATTCTGCTGTTCTAAGGAAGTTCCAACTCATGTGCAACCTCCCCAATCTTCCTTAGAATTTTGTATGGTCCATAACATCGTGGCTTCAAATTTTCTATACCCTTCCTCTTGAGGGTAGACTCTGTCACCAATCTCAAGTAAACCATGTCACCAACCTCAAAAACCCTCTCCGTTCGGTGTTAGTCTACATACATCTTCTGGTTTTGAGCTCTCTACAAGTTTTCCTTAAGGGTATTCAAGATGTCTACACTCTCCTGCACTACATCCCTTGCTTCAGGAACTCTACTATTTGATAGAATCAAATCCATGAATGAAGTAACATCATAACCATAAAGTGCCTTGAAGGGAGTCATACCTATGGACATGTGATGTATGGTATTGTAGCAAAACTCTCTTAGGTGCAGGCACTTAATCCACACTGTTTGCTGCCCTGTAACATAGTTTCTTAGGTAGCCTTCAATCCACTTATTTACAATTTCAGTTTGCCCATCAGTTTGTGGATGATAATTGGTGCTTGGAGTTAATTCCTTGTTAGTTAACTGAAAGATTTTTGCCAAAAGAAGCTAATAAACCTGCTGTCCTTGTCACTTGCAATATTCTTTGGCAGCCCATGAAGTCTAAAAATCTCTCTAAAAAATAAATCATCAACCTGTGGTGCTTTGTAATAAGAAGAAATGACATGGAAATGAGCATATTTAGTGAGTCTATCAACCACCACATAGATCCAATCCTCACCTTGCACCTTAGGTAGCTCTATAGTGAAATCCATGGAGATGCTCTCCCATTTTTGATTTGGAATGGGCAGGGGCTGCAATAAGCCCACTGGAAACACATGTTTTTGTTTTGTTGACACACCGAACATTCCCTAACATGCTGCAATACATCATTCTTGAGCCCATTACATGAAAATCGTTCCCTCACTTGCTTGTATGTCTTGTAGAACCTTGGATGACCAGCAAGGGGTGTGTCATGAAATGGTCTCCAAATTCTCTCCTTCAATTTAGGTCTTGGCACAAGATATACTCTTGTCTTTGTAGAAGATGAGCTCATCAATCACCCTATACATGTCATCTTGCAACTTTGCATCTATAATATTAGTAGCAACCGGATCCTTAGCATACTCAGCTATTATAACAGTCCTCCAATTAGCATACATATCAGAAATAGAACAAAAATAAGGCTTCCTAGAGAGTGCATTAGCCACCACATTGTTTTTTCCTTTCACATATTCAATATCAAAATCATAGGCTTGAAGTTTGCTTACCCATTTCTGCTGCCTATCATTCAAATCCTTCTGATGGAGAAAGAACTTGAGGCTATTATGATCCGTTTTGACCACAAACTTCCCACATACCAAGTATTGCCTGAATTTAGCAAGTGCATGCATGATGGCCAACATCTCCTTGTAATAAATAGAGAAGCCCTTCTCCCTTTCCCTGAGCTTCCTACTCTTAAATGCTATATGGTGTCTATTTTGCATCAAGATTGCCCCAATACCCTCTCCTAAAGCATCACATTCTAGAACAAAAGGAAGTGAGAAATCCGGGATAGCCAAAATAGGACATGAACTCATTACCTCCTTAAGCTTATGAAAAGCTTGCTGCACTGCAGGGCTCCAAGAGAATGCCCCTTTCTTTGTCAAATTGGTTAATGGAGCTGCAAGTTGTGAAAACCCTTTCACAAACCTCCTATAGTAGCTGCATAAGCCCACAAATCCTCTCAAATGTGACAAGTTCCTTGGTCTAGGCCAATCTTGGATTTCCTTGATCTTCTCCTTATCGACACTAATCCCTTGAGCACTAATCTTATGCCCCAAATACAAAATTTCAGTCAAACCAAACTCACATTTTGATACCTTGGCATAGAATCAGTGCTGCTCAAGTATGCCAAGCACCTCATCTACATGCTTCAAGTGATCCTCCCATATCCTACTATAAATCAAGATGTCACCAAAGAAAACCAAAACAAATTTCCTCAATTGTAGAACGAATACTTGGTTCATAAATGATTGGAAGGTAGTAGGGGCATTGGTCAACCCAAATGGCATGACCAAAAACTCATAATGCCCATAGTGACACTTGAAAGTCTTCTTATGCACATCCTCCTCTTTCACTCTTATTTGATGGTACCACAAGCACAAGTCAATCTTAGAGAAGTATATTGCACCATGAAGCTCATCTATCAACCCATCGATACTGGGTATGGGGTAGCGATTTTTGATTGTCTTCTTATTGAGTGCTTTATAGTCCATGCACATCCTCATCGTCCCATCCTTCTTCTTGACCAACACCACGAATGAAGCGAAGGGGCTAGAACTCAAACGGATATTCCCCATGTCCAACAACTCTTTGATTGTCTTCTCAATCTCTTCCTTATACATCCTAGGATGTCAATAAGGAGTAGTGATGACTGGTTTTGCTCCCTCGGCAAGCTCAATCACATGTTGGAACCCTCTATCTGGTGGTAATTTGGGAGGAATCTCATTGAACACCTTACTACGCTTGTCCAAAATAGGATGAATGTCACCATGATAAGACCTCTCCTCCTTGGATGGACTAGTATTTGTAATCAAACACTTTGCTGCCCAAGCCACTTGGTCTCCACGAAAGGCTCGCTCCATCCTCTTGGCTGAAAAAACCATGGGACCCCCATTAGATAAGCCATGAAGAACTTCCTCCTTCCCATCTGAATTGAATTTCAATTCTAGAGTTTGATAATTTTGAGTGTACTCCCCAAGAGAATGTAACCATTGTACTCCCAAGACCAATTTTGTGTCACCCATGCCAATCACATAGAAATCATCATGCATCTTATGCCCTCCAAGAGTCAACTCCAATTGCTGAATCTTTCTATTACATGGCAGAGTAAACTTGTCAACCACCGTGACTTTGAATCCCTCAAATTCCTCGGTCCTCAAACCCAACTTGGCCACCAAACCCTCATCAATGAAGTTATGAGTAGCTCCGCTATCGATCAAAATAGTCACCTTTTGGCCTTGTATTACTACTCTAACATGAAAAGAATGGTATCTGGGTGCTGCTGAAAGAGCTGCAAATGCACGTCCTAGAACATCATCGTCCTTGTTCTCATGCTCCAACTACTCTACTACAGGCTTGGTCTCCTCTACCTCTGAATCATCATAGGAAACTACCTCTATATAGTGGATTTGTCCTTTTCCCAAACACCTGTGACCTGGTACCTAAGGCTCCTTACAAGCAAAACATAGTTTTTTCCTTCGGAGCTCATTCTTAGACTTGTCCACTATCATGCCCCCCAATATTGTAACCTATTTGAAATACATACAAATAAATAAGATATCAAAAATATAAAATTTCAATTTAAATATTATTATAATTATCATAGATTAGATTGTAATAATATTATACCATCGGTATTATTAAGTGAAGGAAAATACAAATAAAATAAATGCTATTAAATTGATTATCATAATTAACAAAAGAAACGATATTAATTATTATTAAAAGAACCATTTAAACATCATAGTAAATAATTAAAATGTATTTCGTCAAACCCATGATCGCATCCCCTGAATCCGCATTCACTTCCCTCTCACCGAATGCGTCACAAGAAGAGAAGAAAAAATCAATTCAGTTAGGACAAAATCAACCACATATTAATCGCCTTGTCAAAGAAACTGCTACCAATAGAACTAATGACGAGGTATGCTATTTATTAGTTAATCGCCTAGTAGATAATGACGGGTTGCCTCCAAGAGACGCGACTAGGAGTGAAAGAGTGCAATTTTCCAAGCATAGATATAGGAGGAAATAACTCGGTAGGACAACAATGAAGGAGGAAGAGAAAAGGCATTCAATAGAGACTACCCCAAGAATCCCAACGGCAAAACTAGGTGAAGCCATTCACTTAGTGATTAACATCTAGCATCTCCAAGTTTCAGAACTAGGTTATCATGTTATGCATTATTGATTACACCCTGCAAGCTATGTAGTAAATGCACTCGACCATCTTTATTGCCTGATCCGATCGCTTCTATGCTGTGACTGATCATTGAAATACTCAGGCCGATAAGACCGAACTCGATAGACTATATAGGGCAAAGAATCTGATAAGTTAAGGTTGCTGCAATTCTATTGATTCATTGTCTTTTTAGCAAATGCTTGTCTATGTGTGCTATCTATATATCAGTGGTAGGAAATGTTGAATGGACTAACAATATGCAGATATATGAATGTTTCTCCATTAATATCAAAATTGAATATACAATAGTGCAGATATATGATGATGTTTCTCCATTAATATCAAAATTGAATATACAAACTAGAAGTGCTTATTTGATCATTAGTGCAATGATTTCTATAGTATGATCAGTGACTTCATAATTGTTCTAGCTGAATTAGCCTTAGGTATTGACTTAAATGTGAATCAATGGTGGACTGCCAATGTATTTGACTGCTAAAGATTGTCTGAGTGTTTGCAAACCTGCTTGGGAGGAATGGTCTTGAGATAAATGTGCATGTGCCTGTGAAACCTTCACTCAAGACTCTGCCCCTAGAACCCAAGGCAAGGATGGGCCATGGATGAGTGGAAATTCCACTTAAGATCCGCCCACTCCAAAGGCATGGGTGGGCCATGGAGGGGTGGGGTCCCACTCAAGATCCACTTGGATCAAGGAAGAGATGGGCCATGGAGGGGTGGTAGGCCTAGACCACTTATAAGCTCTGCTGGCTTCCCCCAGTAGGTTAAGTGTAATCCGAGGTGATGACATGGGTAGAGAAAGTAGGTACAAGTCGCCGAGGAGAGAGGGTTGTGGTTTACAGCCTCTTGGGCTTGGCAAAGGACTTCGGGCGGATCTACCCATGCCACTCTTATTTCTTAATGGTTGCATTTGTGATTATGTTTCATTTGGATATCTAGATATTAATGCTAACAGACATATGTATATGTGGAAATATTGTTCATATGGTGAATGCAGGTTTCAGCCAGGAATACCCTATTAAAGAGTTACCCAATTGACGAAGTGAAAAAAGAAAACCCTAACCCTAATCAACAATGGAATTCTAGGGCAAAGTAGGACAAGGGACATTACATCCACCTTGCTAGGCTTTGGAGGCAAGATCTTTGATTGGGGAACATTCCTATGAAATGGTTTCCTTTGCTGCCCTATTGGTGCATTCTTGGACATAGATTTATTCTTCACTGCAGAGTCCTCTAGGCTTAAGGCTCTTTGAATAGCATCCTCCAAGGACATTGGCTCAAAAGCCCTCACCAACCTGTGGAATGACTCGGATAATCCCTCAATGAACAAGAACATAAATCTCCTATCACATCTAGGACCATAACAAATCTTTGAAATTCTTTGACATAATCCTCCATTGACCCATGCTGCCTTTACCGTGTCAACTCCTTGAAATACACCTCCGGATCTCTTCTATCGAATCTTTCTATGAGTTTTTGTGTGAAATCAACATATGTAGCAACGAGGTTAAATCCTTGTGTTATGATGCCATGATGCCACCATTCGTGAGCCACACCCTCCAAATGTAGAATGGCAAACTTGATTGCTTCATCATCGGTCATAGGGCTGAGTGAAAAGTATGTATCTAATTTTTGAACCCAAGCTTGTGCAGTAACATTTCCAGAACCATCAAATGTAGGAAGTGACAATTTACTTACTTTGTGCTGGAGGTCTCTATTAAACTGCTGCATAGATTGCCTCTTGTCATTCCCCGTTCCACTTTTCGATCTGGCACTACTATATTGTTCAAGGGAAATCTCCCTTCTAGTGATGGGATCTAGCCTCATAGACTCATCTACCACAACAGTGAAATCATTTGCAGCCTGATTCTGCTCTTCTTCTTCTTTTGGTGTTTCCACCCTAGGCAAGGAGGTGGGTTGGAAGGGTCTGAGAGTTGATCCAGCTGGTGTTCTGTTATGATTTCTAGCTCCAAACTTGTTTGAATTGTTCCCTTCAGCATTGTTTGGTGTAGATTTACTGTGAGTGACTGTGTTGGTTAAGTTTTGCATCATCTGCATCAACATTTGGTTCATTTGTTCTTGCCTTTGTAAGAATGCCTTTATATCATCAGGCTGTTCAGCCATTTTCTTCTTACCTCTGCCTCCTATTCCACTGTTGTTTCTTTGTGTGGCTGCCTCTATTTCTTCCTTTCTCTTTCTAAGGCTCTTTGATCTCTTTGACTGAATTGCATACACAACATCTACCCAGCAAACTAGCAGGACTGCTGCTCTCATACCAATGTAAGAATCCTAGGGTTTTTTTTATTTTCAGAAAATTCAGATCATAGCAATATATTACTTAGAAAATTTGAAAATTACATCCCAGAAGTTCATACAAATTACTGTCACATCACAGATCACAAGTTTCGGATTTTGACCTTTTTATCAACAATGGATGCATATTATTGATTGCTGGCGTGCAAATACAAAGGCTGTTATATCACCATTAACCTGATCTTTAGTAGGCTCCGTGGATGCTAATGACTAAGTATACAGGAGTGTTGTCATTAAATCTGCCTTCATTCAATACTCGAAACTCAAAAATTGAGGCATGAAACCCTCAATTGCAGATCTCCTTACATTTTATAATTTCCTTTCTGCCCTATGTCCGATCTGATCTGGTTGCCAGTGAATGAGAGTTGACTGCTCAACACAGGCTTCCAGATGTGTGGCGTCCTGAACTTGGACACAACAGAATGCTATGCCTTCCTTAGATCTGAGGTAGTCTGAAACCCTACGGTCTGTTGACTTCCAACACAACCCAACAATAAGCATGGTGAATCTGGATCAGACTCGAGCACTGGAAATGCTTCCTACCAGCTTCCTTACTGAGAAAACAATGTGGCGACCAGGATTTGAAGATGCTCCTCCTTGTGCCCCAAGTGCAGATGTGATGATTCACACAGCCGCCCAGACGTGCAATTAAGTTTGAGTGAAATGTTTGCAAAACTGAATGCAGATGGAATTTAGGATGGTTAGGGTTTTCGTCCTAACCTCCTTAAACATCAGTAGTGGTTTTATCTTGCTAACGTAGCTGATTAGAAAATTCATCCTCAAAAAACTGCCTTACTTAGTGCCCAACAAGCACAATAAATAGGCTTTCAAATTGAGATGTGTGGCCTAAGAGGTCGGCCCAAAATTAGAAGTTCAAATTTTTTTTATTTATTTATTTTTTTTGGCGCCCAAAATTCATTTATTTATTCAAATATATAAAATTCAAATTTATCTATTTTAAAATATTATTATTATATTTAATTAAAATATCAAAACATAGTTTGGGGTTGACCCCGCAGTGCAATAGTTAAGTTGCAAGGGTAGTAGTTGGGCTGCCCAAGGTTCGAATCCCATGGGTGGTTTGTGGGAATGCTCGCTGGTGTAGGTGGCAGGCATTGTTGCGGGGTCAACGAAGGAGGAGCTGAGGCAGAGAGATTGTGGGGAGGCTACAAATGGTTGCAGGAGGATCAATGGCAAGGTAGCAAACAAAGGGTTAGAGGGTCAGGCTAGCGGCAGGTTGGTGGCAGAATCGACGGGTACTCAAGGTACTCAACAGATGGTGGGAGGAGTAATGATGGAGGAGTGGCAGATGGAGGGGGTACGGAGGCCAAAGGTGCCAAGGTGGAAGGAGGGAGGAGAGGAGAAATGGAGATATCGGGGATGAGGTCCCCTGTATGTGGCCTCACTGGTTCATAGCTCTAGTCAAAAGCGTAGGGTGCTGCCCCTTAGCAGTGATTTACTGAACAAAAAAAAAATATCAAAACATAGTGTTCAAAAACACTTTTCCCGCCTTTACAACATTAAAATTTTCGATTCAAATTGGGGACATGACAACATTACATATCTTCTTGCATACATATGCATACAAATGTATTATCATATGTATTTGTGTATATATATGTATATCATAATACACATACCTACATACCGACATATGCACTACATATATGTATGGCTACACACACATACATATGTACAAATGTACGTACATGCATGAATACATACATACTTACATAAAAACGTACATCTGCATGTGTGTACCTATGTTTATACATCTTTGGCCTTGATGGGTGTGCATTCTTTATGGTTGGGAGAGTAAAAAGTTAGCTGTGCTGTCTGCAAACAACAAATAAGTTATTTTAGTCGCCTTTAATTATTGAGAACTACATGCTATTAAGAAGAGAGAGGCCATTTTTCTATAAGAACAAGCTATATCTGCCATTTTTCCATAAAAACGAGCTATTTCTAAGTGTTGTTTCATGTATGGGTTGATTTTACTTGTGATTAATGAGCGACAAGAAACTTTAGTTAGATGCTTGTCTTATATTGGGGATTGAATATGTAACAAAGAATCTGGACTACTGTAGAATCTCCATCTATGGCGTTAGAAGGTACTTGTTTACTGTCCATAGAACCTGATCAAAAGAATCATTCTGGCAAGAAGGGTAAAAGAGAGGAACAGAAGAGGGGCAATATGCACATGCCATAAGTACTTTTTCTTTGGCAAAAGAAATACACCTTTCAGCTTGTCCACAAATTACACATGTGATAATTGTTTTTTTAAGACCATAAACACATCTTTTGGCTTCTTTTACCCTTTAACCTGCATGTTTAGTTGAATGGTGCATATTGTAGCATTCATTCATTGAGAGGCTGGCTTGGATCAGTTGTCAGATTCAATTATCTTTGATATGCTTTAGTTCCCCTTCTGTATAGCCATGAAGTTGGTATACCGTATAATAATATAATTCGTTGACTTGTAGCCTATGTCTGCCAATTGCTGGGTAGTCTAGTGTTACTTCATGTTCTCATTCTTGGGTTTTTTTTCTTTCTCCTTGATTACATATGGCAGATTTTATCATTTTACGCATATCATAACTATCATAGCCTACTGTAGAATTCTCCATCTGCATTTGGCGTGCTAGAAGATGTACTTGTTTACTGTCCATAGAACCTGATCAAAACAGAGGACATTCATTCTGGATTCAAGAAGGGTCAAAAGAGAGTTGACTTAGAACAGAAGAGCTGCTTTTGCAATATGCACATGCCATAAGTACTTTTTCTTTGGCAGGGTAAAAGAAATACACCTTTCAGCTTGTCCACAAATTACACATGTGATAATTGTTTTTTGAGACTATAAACACATCTTTTGGCTTCTTTTACCCTTTAACCTGCATGTTTAGTTGAATGGTGCATATTGTAGCATTCATTCATTGAGAGGCTGGCTTGGATCAGTTGTCAGATTCAATTATTTTTGATATGCTTTAGTTCCCCTTCTGTATAGCCATGAAGTTGGTATACCGTATAATAATATAATTCCTTGACCTATAGCCTATGTCTGCCAATTGCTGGGTAGTCTAGTGTTACTTCATGTTCTCATTCTTGGGTTTTTTTTCTTTCTCCTTGATTACATATGGCAGATTTTATCATTTTACGCATATCATAACTATCATAGCCATAAAAATTAAAAATAATTGTTTAGGGAAAAGTACTAAGTTGAACAGAATTACTGATAGGGCATACTTGTAATATGGATATTTAATTAGTTTAAAGCAGCTGCTATTTAATTTGAGAAGATTATTAATGCTATGCTTGGCTAGAGCTTGTCTGCTATTTTAATGTTATTGATGCCAATACAAGTTGGAGTAATTGTCAATTCAGCTAGTATGTCTGTGTATGGACATAATCTTATAGTTACATAGTTAAGAGTGGAGTTTTATATGAGCTGTTCTCTGAAATATAGGGAATAGTTGACAACCATGTGCTGTTGACTTATGGTGTAGGGATTCATGAATACGTTATATAACTTTCTTCACAGGTTTGATCATTGCACATGCTTCGTGCCTGAGAAATTCAGCATTCGTGCTAACTGTGTAATGCTTAGATCATTGCCTTGATGTGTTTCAATTCTGGAAATTGATCTTTAGTTGACTTAGATATTCCAATGTATGACTGAATTTGAAAATATGGCTGCTCTTTAGACAGCAAAATAATTTGTAATAATTGAATTACCATGCTTTTGTCTTATTCCATGGTTGATTAGTGTACTTAATGCACGTTTGATTAGCATTGGGTGGTACAGTTGTGGTCTAGCTGGACACACCCTTGATAGACGATACAAAATGTGCACTGATGTTGGTCAGGGTAGAGGAGCTTTTATTGATTATTATATTTCTTGTACTGTCATAGTATGTACCCCACTTTGATATGTGGATAAAAGTTCTATCTATTTGTGTTATGTACAATTTCTTTGTGTTTCATATTGTAATATTTTCAATTTGGATAGTTATTGGCATAACATGTTCTACTTCATGAACTTTGCAAAAGTTGTAGGAATTGCAAAGCCTGCCAAAAAGAGCTTTTAGAATTCAATACAAAATTGGAAATATATAAAAAACATGTTAAAAAAGAGACATCAGCAAGTAAAAATCACATGAACACCTTATTGGCTCTGGAGAAGTCCAATGTGGTAAAAATGCAGCATGGAAATGAGCCGTGCTTCTGCTTTTCCATTCATTTATGAAGAGTGGCTCCCAGCAATTAGACTGATGTGGGCTTGGAAAATCTAACGTGGGAAAATTCTGGCATAGAAATGGGCTGTGCCTCTGCTCTAACATTCACTTTTTTATAGAAGCAATGCAAATTACAAAAAGTATCTCCAATTGGGACAGTTAGACTCATGCAGACTTAATTCATCTTTCCAACATCTTACCCTTGGCTTTGCAATATTACACTCTATGACCCATACTGCTAAAAGTTTCATCTAACTGCTGCAAACTCTCTAAATTGATTGCCTATGGATCACATCATGGATTTATATATGCCAAAGGCCCATTTCAGTTACTAATCTCCCTTGATATGCCATGGGAAGATCCAATGTACCTTCTGGGTGTGTTCTTAACCCTGCCATCACATCCCTGAAAGCTGAAACATATATCAAATATCTATATCCTTGCAAAGGGAGCATGAAACACACTCACCCATAGTGGGTTGAGGAAGAATCCCTTGTTATATTGTCTTTCAGATATGAAAGTTAAGTTCCCGAACAAGCTAAGTAATCAGAAATGTCTAAGGGGGTTAGTTTTTTGTGTTTCTAGCTGTCTGAAACATCTCAGAAACACAAATGTATTTGAAGCATCTCCAAAGTGCCAAAATTGACATGCCAATTTTGAAATGGCTGGGGTCAACAAAAATGTCCTTGGAAAAGGCTCCAGAAAGGGGGTGACGGTGATGGTAAGTTCTTTTTTTCTGCCATCCAAGCTATAGGCTGCTTTTTTCCGTTTGTTATACAATCATAGTTGAGAACATGAAACCTTTTATCAAGAAATGCAAACACAACTTGGAGAATTTTTTTTTAAAACCGTACACTCAAGAGAAATAATTTGCAATGACCAAACACAATTTGATAGGTCCCACAAACTACTTTTGTTCTCAAGGATATTCAAATTCATCTCTCTTATCTCAGGCTCCTTTCTGCATCTTCTTAAGAGCAATAGATTGGGAGTAAAGAAGACACAGAACTTAGTGTTTTTTTACATGTCAATTCTCGTCTCTTGACACACAAGACCAATGGTGAGAAGCAAGGCTCATCCATGCATTGGACTGTTGACCTAGAGCTGATTGACTTGTATGTGTCTTTGACTGTGGTTACATTGATGACACAAGACCAATGGTTATAAGCAAAGGTCATCCATGCATTGGGATTTTGGCCTAGACCTGACTGACTTGGATGTGTATTTGACTGTGGTTATTGATGTCTAAGGAAGAGAGTCAGTCAGGGCAGTTGAATGTAGCATCAAGGAGTGGTAGTGGTAGTTGCACTCTGAATAAGTCCTTTATCTAGCTCTAATGTTCTCAAAGGGCTGATGACTTCAATGATATCGAGTTTCAGTATGATTGTGAATATGCTACTACACTTTTAGGGGTCCAGTCAATAAGCACAATACATTAACATGTATTCTGAGCAGCTAAGTATGTGCCTGCAAACTTTTGAAGTAATCTGAATAGCTTTTCATACTTCAAAATGATTGGCCCTATCATGTCCCGTTATTTAATCAAAAAACCGTCAAGATTGATCTAAGATGGTACTAGACTTTGATTATCTTGCCACATCGTGATGGTAATAATAAATCATGTGTTTTCACCACAGTATTTATTATCTTCTAAAGAATAAGCAGTCAAACCATAGAGCCTTATTCGTCATGTGCAATATACATAGTATTGATAGTGTCAGCTCTGTTCAGAACAGTTGGTCTGTGGTACTGCAGAAAATGACAAAGCATGTAATCTCAATTAAGGGAAGTTGAGCAGTTGCTCGTCGTTTAACTATCAAGCCATCTCTTTGTCTCCTCACTTGTAATAACTATTTGTCAAATAGGTTCCTAGTTAGTTCAGTTTTGATAGATACAGATATTCAACTTCCCAAGTCATTGTACAGAACTTGCAGGTTCTAAATGATGTGACAATTCTAATATGGTGTCCTATTTGTACATATCTTTCTCTTATTCTCTTTGCATAATACCATTATTTTATTCTTGAGGATGAAAGCTTAAAACTCTATGCTAGTTAGTAATTTGAATAATTTCCCATTGATTATTAGTGTTAAGGATCAAAGCTAATATTACTTATATTATCTTCTCACAGTAGATGAGCCAACACTGCGAGATAATGTTGAATTGCAGAAAAATGCATTGTTCCCCATGGTGAGAACTTATTTGTCTTTTTTTAAATAAATTTTGGAAAGAGCAATTAAAACTTGCTCTTGATTGTTCATACTTCATAGGTCTAATGAATTGGGTACCATTTTGATCAATAGAGTCAGGTACAGATGGTTCTTCCTTGTGTTATAGGGGACTATACAGACTTTTTTGCCTCCATGCATCATACAAAGAACTGTGGCATTATTTTTCGTGGTCCAGAAAATCCCATTCTCCCAAACTGGTAAAAGTATTTTCTTTCTTATAGGAAGAAATAGACATAAATGTCAAATCCATTATTTCTGTTGCTAGGACTCATCTTATGTGTTACTAGTTGGCATTTTAAAGTTATGTGTATGTCTATTGTTACATACTTCAATCTGTCTAAGAAATGATGGAATAGGGGACTGAAATATTGTATTTTTATATTTTGCTAGTGTAGATGTAATAAAACTTTTGAAAGAGAGAAGTTGTTGAAAACAATAACTAGTAGTAATGGATCCGATCCTTCAAAATTTTTTGTATTCAAATTATTTTATGAGAAGAAATTGATCATGCTTTGTGCCAATACACCTGAAACTATCATCATTTTTTAGTGCAAGAATTGAAATTTATTTGCCTTGTCATATTTTACATTCTTTTTGCCTTTTGGAATGAAGATACTCGTAATTCTTTTGTATTATAGGAGATATCTTTAATAATTCTATCTTTGATGAAAAATGGGTTGTGATGGAAACAAATCGTTCTTATTTTCAAGGAAAACATCATTACAAGATAATCAATACAAGAAATGATTTTATATAGAATTGACATGACATGTTTAAATGTGTGCAGAAATAAAGCTTTATCTTGCATTTACCAAACTCGTAAAAGTGAATAGAATAGTTTTTGACAGCCCTTGAATGAATTAAACCAACAATTAGTCAGAAATGTTCAAGAGTGTACATTTTATGTTGTTATAGGAACTTGAATAATGATAAATCCTTCATAGAACATGGGATGCATGCAAAAAGTTTATAAAAGAATGTATTGTGTAGTGTCCCCAAACTAATATTTTTGGATTTTTACAAATAATAGAATGAAATGCAGAACCCTCTCATTTTCTAATCACTGAAATCCTGATGTGGGCAAGGCGAGAGTTTATGGTGATTGGGACACTAACTAATTGGTGGCAACCCATACAGTTTTTACAATGATTGTAATGCAGAATATTTAAACAATTAACCATGTCATGGCAGCATAGTCATTCGAACTTACAAATTCAAGCCAATCTGTTGGCAAACCACACAGATGATTACAATATGAATGGTAAAGCAATGAATTACACTTCTAATTTCATTTCTAGGAATTTTGACAACATTTGAGCAACAATCTGAAAGTAGACATTTCATCAAACAGTCGACAAACTGCATAAAAAGTAAATTACCTGGATGTGAGCAGCTGATACAAAGATGTTATGATTTCTTTGTACACAAACTCTAAAATCTGCAAGCCTAATACTTGGGTCAATGCTGCAAATCTGCTATATGGCAGATTAAGGATGAAAATGCTAGCTAGAATAATATTTATGTATGTTGTAGCAGAACTGTACAATTGAAATTGAACTGAAAATTATCCTTTCTGAAGTTGTATAGATGTAGAAATCTGCCAAGAAACATTTACCAGAAGATAGTGTTATGATTGCCAATATACAGCAGTCTATAATTGCATAGCTTCTATTAGTAGACTTCAATCTGCTGCATCCAATTACCAATTTTTTTTTTATCTGTACAGTTCCTCTAGTAGAATGAGTCTACAGACCAGTCAAATGACAAATAATAAGAAATGAACTCAAACAAGTGTCAGACTTGTGTTAGAATTTTCCTTCCCTTATGGCAACTTGCTTCACAAATTGTACGGCTGTTCAAACAAATAATAAACCTTCTTTCTTAAGCAGCAACTGATGTACGGTGGATCCACAAAAACCAATTCTCATTCCTAAAACCTAAGTTGCTGAATCAGGTACGGGCATAGGTACGGGTACATGGGTATGGCAAATTTTTTTGGGGGGTTGGGTACGGAATAGGGTACGTCTGTACAAAAATATAATAAAATATTTAAAAATACATATATATATATATATATATACATATATATATATATATATATGCAACCTAGAAACAAAATAAGTTTAGAATGTCATATACCAATACATATGATAAACAATACCATGACAAATTTCAATTTTTGAAACATAATATACTAATTTAAATTCGGTTTTCAATATCAAAAGGATCAAACTTGAATGGCATGATAGATAATCATTGTTTAACATTTACAAAATACAAATAGTAACCAATTCACTAATTTCGAATTGCATCAAATGGCTCATCATCAAGACTAAGATCACTAAGATCATCATCAACATTAACATTAGATGATGGAACCACATTAGCACTTGCACTAAAAGTATGTTGACTACTTGACTCCTCAAAAATTGAAGAAGATTGTGCAATTGCAGCCAAAGAAAGATCTAGGTCAGCTCGCTCTAGTTCTACATCCCACATCTTTGCTGCCCCTTCTTTGTACTCATCCTCTTTGTGAGTAAGAAGGCGCAAGTTGGAATGAACATAAACTAGCTCCTCTGCTTTGTGTGATGCCAATCGATTGCGCTTGACTGAGTGGATGAAGGAGTATGTACTCCAATTCCGCTCAGCTGAAGAACTAGCAACCTATTGAAGCAAAGGGAGCTCTCATTAGAGTTGTTAAATTAAAAAAATTGTAAATCAAACTTCAAATTTGAAAATAACGCATTTTAGTTTTAAATTTTTAAATGATAAAACTTAAAACGTTAAAACTTACTTGAGATAAGACTTTTATTGCAAGAACTTGGAGGTGTGGCATCTTGCAGCCATTGAGGTACCACCAAGAGTGAGCATCCTTCTTATATTTGTCACGGATAGCAGCAGAACTTTGATTATTAGAGTCACAAAAACTAGCAAATTCACTTGAAACTGCATCTTCCATCTCAGTATCAGGGAAGAGTTTAACAAGAGCTTTCCAAAACCCATCATTGACTTCTGTATCACGGTATGGTGGCAATCTGTTTGGCATAGCAAGGACTTGGAGGCTGTAAAATTTGGGTGTCAACGTGAAGGCAAGAAGATGGAGTGGGGTGGTCATTTTGTTCCACCGGTCAACACAAATTGCATGCACCTCTTTGAAAAAGGTTTCTTCAGGATCTTGCTCTTTTTCACATATGATGTTTTTCATCTTCTCAAGCATTGTGTCAATCCCATCATAAACCTCCCCATGCATGGCTTATCCATGTCAGTAAAGCGTATCATGCTCAAAATGGGCTCGGTGAAAGCAAGAAGATATTCCACTCGATCCCACCAAATGTCATCTAGAATCTTATGTTTTATATTTGCTGCCCTCTCATTGTTTGATTGCCTCCATATAGCCCATGAGTGGCTAATGACCATAGCAGAAAGCGCCTCTCGCACCTTCACAAGTCGTCTCAAGATGATTGTGTTGGATGCAAATCTAGTTTCAGCCACCTATTTGAAAATAAAAAGTAAATAATTAAAATCCAATACATATATATACTATATATATATAACATGTCGTTTGGGGAAAAAATGACAAACAAAGTTCGGATTTTGAAAAATTGGGAAAAAATCGGTTACAAAAAATGCAAAATTGAAGAAAAGCAGTTAAACTACTTTTTCAAAATTTAATAGCATTTCCACCATATGAGCATTGAGCAAATAAAGTATGAGTTCAATCATCAAGATTATAGAAATAGATTTTAAGTTGGTTATATTCATATCATGATTACATTGCGCAGCATACTACAAGCTACGCGAAATCTCAAGATGGTTCTGAGTTATTCAAAATGTCTATTACAATGGTTTGACTTTGTACAAAGTCAACCTAAACAAGTACAAAAATTCCAAAAAAATCGAATTGCTTGGTGGCGTGCGGAAATGCGATGATGAGAAACCCTTGTCTATGCTACCACATTTTTCATACATGTCTACCAAAGCATTTTATCAAACAGTTCACTGCCTTGCTGCTATGGCTAAAAGCCTAAAACGGGTGCTTTCAAACAAGCTATGGATGCTTGGAAAAAATATATCAAAGCATAATAGTAAGCAATAGCATAGACAAGAGAGTGAACTGTTTGAAAAAATGCCTCAAAGAAATGTGGTCACGTGGTGATGGAATGCCATGACAATCCATATTGCTGCCTTGCTACTATATGGATTGTCATGGTATTCCATCACCATGAGACCACATTTTTTTGAGGCATTTTTTCGAACAAGCTATGGATGCTTGGAAAAAATATATCAAAGCATAATAGTAAGCAATAGCATAGACAAGAGAGTGAACTGTTTGAAAAAATGCCTCAAAGAAATGTGGTCTTATGGTGATCGAATGCCATGACAATCCATAGCAATTTATCATGGCATTCGATCACCATGAGACCACATTTCTTTGAGGAATTTTTTCAAAAATGTTCACTGCCTTGCTGCTATGGCTGAAAGCCTAAAACAGGTGCTTTGGAACAAGCTATGGATGCTTGCAAAAATTCTATCAAAGAATAATAGTAAGCAACAAGCTATGGTCTCATGATTTTTTTTTCGCGCGAAAATCAGCGTGATGTTATTAGCATTTTTTTTGTAGGTTTTAAACCGTTTTGGCGATTTTGCAGTTCCAAATGGAAAAATAGGGAGAAAAAATCGTCTAACTGCATATTTTTAAAGTAGCGATTAGGTGGGTTTAGATTTATGCTTCTATGATATATATATATATATGTATTCTAAATAATTATTGAAGTAAAACATAACATTAAAGAAATGCAATGTTTGAAGTTTGAGTTACCTTCAGCAGCTCTAGTCGTGAGAATGATCTAAAGATAGCTTGTGACGTGGTGATTTGTTATGAACATTTGGATCTCTTCAGCTTCAGCATAGACTTGTTGGATCCAATCTATTTTTGTACCCAACTTTTGCAGCATGAGGTTGAGGGAATGCACAGCACAAGGTGTCCAAAATATATGTCGGAATCGTGACTCAACTATCATACTAGCAGCTCTACAATTCTTTGCATTGTCCGTTACAACTTGGACAACATTTTGAGGCCCCACTTCATTGATGCACTATATAAGGATGTCAGCAATAAATTGTGCATCCTTGACCTGCCTCTCACAATCCACAACCTTTAGAAACATTGCCCCTTTAGGGCACACTACAATCAAATTAATCAATGGTCTATTTCTTGCATCCTTCCATCCATCAAAAATAATAGACACACCTGTTTCTTTCCATGAGGCTTTGATGGGATATAATGCATCTTCTATATGTTTTACCTCCTTTGACAATATAGTGGTACACACCTTCTCATAACGTGGGCTTGTGTACCCCTTTGGAGCTTCATTTGCTTTTCTTATCATGTCTTGCCAATAAGGTGATCGAACAACATTGAAAGAGATGCCATTTGCATAGAGGCATCTTCCAATGGCTTGGTTAGCAAGTTGCCTTGCATCATTATTGAATGCCTTCTCCAATGGTCCCTTTGCTCTCTTCGAAACACTACCCTCACTGGCATTTTCATCTTCATTTACTCTCAAAAAGGGATGGCTTTCTACTACAGTGACAAGACAACCAATATGTGTCTGAGATGAAGTAGATGGCGTCTTTGAGCCCTTTCCTGTACTTGATGGAGGCATCATTTCTTTTTGAACCCTTGCATCTGCTTCCTCTTGCTCCGCAATATATTCTGCTAATTTCTCAGGTGTTATAGGTATTTTATTTTTTCCTGGACATGGTTTAATTCCCTTTCTAGTAACTCCACACAAATGCGCTTTCACCCAGCTATAAGAACTAGTGTATTTCTTTTCGCACCCAGGGCATATCCAAACACAAGTCCCCCCACCTGGAACTTGCTCTACTATTTCTACATGTCTCCATAGCGGTGAAGCTGGATCAAACTTGAATGAGGGATTACTATTGCTGATAGAAGCTGAACTGTTTGCCATGATATTTGGAAAATAGAAACAATCTCTAAACCTGCTATTACAAATTTTAAATTTAAAAATTGTTAAGAGAATATATAAATCTAAGCAATAAATTATAAATTTTTTAGATCTAAATTGTATAAATTATAATTTTTTAAAATCTTAAATTGTATAAATTATAAATGTTTTAAATCTAAATTTCATAAATCTAAATTCTGCAAATCTAAGATTCTAATTTCTAAACAATAAAATAATTATAAATTTTTTAAATCATATAATTATAATATATGAATATTATATTTTAAAA
>VDFB02320390.1:0-35463 GCA_007258455.2 Sequoia sempervirens | reverse complement strand
GGTTCTCATCCTCAAGGTAGTCAGAGCCGACTACCCACTGGAACACAACAAGAATGAGGCAGTCACATATCTTCACTATACACTTAATTTTATCATAGGTGACCAGCCCCACAAAGCTATATTGTGGTCTCCATGGTAGAAGCCAAACATGAATTCCTAGGCTAGCTGACATTATGTCAAAGCAATAGAAGCTAGCAGAATGGGAGATAGCAGGAAAAGCTTGCTAAACTAAAATGATTTTTTTTGAATGAATATTGCAATAAGGTGGTATAGTTATATATAGAAAGGATGTGCCAAAAAATCAAACCAACAGGAAGTCCATTTTTGGCCAGACAACAACGAAGAAAATACCAAAATAGTCAAAGGGTAGGAGATGAATCATACAAAAAATCTGACAAGAGTTCTTGAGAAATAAATTTGGGTGTTGAGATTAAATGCTCTCATATGCCGATCGTCGACATGTGTCCTTTGCCATCATCAACACCAGCCAGCTTGCTTATGCAAAAAGACATGGATTAATGTGCTAAGTTCTAACAAATTAAATAGGTGTGTCTTTTAAAAGGTACCTTTCCACTACTAAAGCACATTTCTCATGGCTAAAAGCATGCCTCTTAATGCAATGGGCTTATTTGTGAAAGAGGCAATGGGGAGAATGTACTAATTCCATTCTTGTGGAATTTTTGGCATTCCCAAGGGATATGGATCCCAAATCCACATGTATCACCTTGGTGGTAGAATTTAATAGACCAATGGTAACAACAGAGCCTTAATTGCATGTTTGTGTAAAGGAATTAACTGCACCCAAAAGGCAGATTTTTCTAAGTAGCTAAATGTAAGTAGTCGTTTCGTTGAAGAAACTCTCGACAACTTCTCGACAAAGCCATGGCAAAACCATCAACATCTGGTAGAAAGGTTGGAGCCTCATCTAAAAGGTTGGGTTATGCCAATATCTTTGGGAGGAGTTCATACACCAACACCCCAGCTCCAGAAGCATGACTGCTTGAATTTTGTAAATTAGTGCAAATGAATAATTGAATCAAAAGAGAGGTGGTGCATGACTTTTCCGACAACATAGTTGACCCAAAATTGGTGGCTAAACCTAAAAGCCTTAGGGAGGGGGATTTCCAAAGAATGATAGATCATGGGTCATCTAAGGGTTTCACGTCTTAGCTCTAGAATTGTGGTTTTCCACAGTTCATGGTACATGTCGTACACCCATGCCCAGAGCTGGTTGACGCATGTGCCAAGAGATTCAACAAGTAGACAAGAACTATTGTGGGTGAAAAGATCAAAGTTACAATTTACGCAGTAGCCGAATGGGATATGTTATGTATCCCTACAACTTATGGCACCCAACACTTTGATGAGAAAATGATGGAAATTTTTTGAGAGGAAATAACTAAGAAAGAAAGCTTTTATGAGGAAGAAAGGAAGGAAAAACTAGAGAGAAATCACCTTTGTTTCCCTCTTACGCACAAAAAGTAAATTTGTACTTTTTGTTATTTTTGGACATGCAGATTGCTGAATGGGCCCTTAAATCTCATTTGAAAGAAAGATTTACTGTGCCCATACTTACCTCTTGGTGCATCACTTTAGATTAAACTTAATTTTTTTATATCTACTTCCTTTTCCCATTCCAAACCCCCCAAATACAAAAGGAGCTAGCTTCTTTAAAAAACCCAGAGGTCACTCAGTTTAGCGCAGTTGGCCCCCCCATTAATTGAGTTTCCCATAAGGTTGTTGCTTAGGATTTTTGGGCATCAATAGTTATTTTTTTGGCACGCCCAGTGGGACTGCTTAAATGTATCTAAATCTAAAGTGGGTGTATGAGCCATAGGCCTGTTACTAGATCCCAAACAACAAACAACCCTGGCCTGCTAGTACCATCGTTGGTAATAGTACATACAAGAACCCATCCAGTAAATGTCCTGACCCCTCCACTAGCCGTGTTGCCGATTACTAACAGAAATTTTGTGGCATGGGATGTTGAAAGTCCTCTTATAGCACCAGTAGCATCCACCATTTGGGCCCCTATCCCAACCTCTGCTTTAAAAGCTATACCAAAATTCATCGGGGAAGGCTCAAAAACAACATCTGAACACCTGCAAGATGTGGCAGACATGTGTTTGGTGTATGGTGTTACCGACTAAAATGTCACACTAAGGTTGGTTGTAGCCTCTTTCAAAGGCAGAGTGCTAGATTGGTATCACACTCTAGAGGCTAACACTATTAGTACCTGGGATGAGCTCAAAGACCCTTTCTATGAGATATTTTCAAATAATTGAGATTGGTATTCGCTATATCAACAAATAGTGACCATAAAGCGGGCCCTGTATGAGGCCATGACAGAATTTAATGCCTAATTTCATATACAACTTGGTAGGGGATCTAGATTTCTATCCATTAAGCGGCCGATTTGGTTTCATGTTTATCTAAAATGCCTCAATGCTGATATCTCGGTGATGATCTAGTCTCTTGCGGAACCACTCTGAAGATGTGTATAATATTGTTGTCAAAGGCGGAGAACAATCTGTCGATATTGGAAAGTTCCACCTCAACTTTGCTATGCCTATATTTGCTAAGATATTAGATCATGCGCATGAAATAACATCTACCAATGTGTACGCTCCTCCCTAATCTATGTATGTGTATCCATAACTCCTTAAAAGATGAGATGAGATGTAAAGAAATTTGTTGTAGAGAGCATCTCAAATGGAAATAAATATATCAAGTGGAACCAATCCATGCCTCAAAGCTAACTTACCAAAATTATCAAGGAGCAAAAGATCTTCCTACTAGCAAAATCAATTCCAAGGAGGCTCGCACACAAATCTGCAGACTCAAACAAGTAATCGAATTATGTTGGAACCTACTCCACTATAGAATGCTCGAGTAGAGAGCTGACAATGAGGAAAAATAATCTCATTGATGACATCAATCCTTGGTACTTCCCATGCAACGAAGCACATATGCCCCAAAATTGCCAGTGCAACAATCTACAACAAAGAGTGGTGGAACAAGGTAGTCAAAGCATTGTGTCATATTTCAAAGGTTATGTATATTCCTCTCCACAAATGGAAAATGTGGTACTCACCATGCAAATGCAAGGAATGTCCCTGGAGCAAGAGATAGACATAGCTCCATTATAGGTTGTTGTTAGGTCCTAACACTTTAGTGAATAAAAACATCAATATATTGAATAGGCAGTGTCCAACGACTATATGTAATAGAAGACATCTCAACTTCTCTCTCTCAGGTTTCCTAAATGCTAACCAACTGAATAAAATTTCTAAGCTAAAGGGCCTCTAATCTTGAAAGCAACGAATTATCTATCTAGAAAGTGGAAAATAATTCAACCTAGAAAACAAAAAACTATAAATTTGAAAAGCATCACCACTAAACTAGAAAGCATGGAAATGATTAACGTAAAGAATGCATAAATTTTTGAAGAAGTAAAACATGTAAATAAATTAGGAAACATTTATCTAATGCAAAAGATAACAATTCCACTGCTAACATAAAACAGTTTAATAGAATCAACTGAAGAAAGGTGCTCTGGACATTCAAATGTTAAGTTCAGGAACTACAGAATTGGCTACAACCTGCAGGCTTGACTCTGACAACATAACATATACTCATGAAGATGAATTGCAATTTCAACTATTTTCTATTAAAATAAAATATTGAATAAGTAGAGTACTTATCTAACTATATACAATCCTCAAGTGGCCAACTCTTGGGTATGTCTACAACTATCTCAGATCACATGCACTGGAAATCTCCAAGTTACTTCATTCCAAAGACTTCATTCACATCGCTCAGTAATTCAAAGAGTGGCGGGAAAACTCATTTTTATTCATATGGTAGTTTTTACTCAAAAGATATATTAGCAGCATAACAATAATCTTCTTCTATTCATCATTTGCAATAGTTACATATTTATATGAAAATGACTAACGAAATCCTACTTTCTAGTCGATAGAGTATTTTTATCAGATTGTTAATTACTGATGGACTTTAAAGCTCATGGAATACAATATTAAAGAGGCTCGTACAAGCCATAAAGTTTTTGAAACTAAAAAATAATAGAGTATGAAGAATCGTCCCAAAACGTGTGCTCTTGAAATTCTGACGCTCGCTTGCTTGTTTTCAAAAGTATCAAGATCCACACTCATTTCCCTTTTGACTAGAATGGTGATTGGGAGTGGAGTTGACTTGCAAAATGCTCAAAGACTAAACCATTAAACCAACATAAGTAAGCTTAACTCATGTAACTTCAAGAAGTAAAGTTTGCACGCTTATTTATAAAAAGAGAGCAATTATTTTTCCTAAAGGTAATCAATTGGCAGGGTAATTTGGGCTGAAAGGTTTGGATTTGCATATTGATTCCATTATGTTGTTGAGGTTATTTTTACCTCATCATTTCCTCCCATTCCTAAGCTCGAGCAGGTCCTCCTGCTCTCTGGTGTGCCCCTTGTCCTTCATTCCTCATATTCATCTCCTCATACTTGGCACTGAGATCATATACATCATCTGTCCTTGTGTCCAATGTCTCTAGGTTCCTCAAGAATCATTGATGAAAAGTGACTCTTTGTTTCCACCTGGAGAAACTGTCCTCACTTTGGTCCAGATTGGTGTATATTGAAGGAGGTGGTGAAAGAAGCAAGGGGGTTTGTACCTCATACCAATCCAATTAATCTTCAATTCTTCAATAATTTTGGCCAAAGCTACTGCTCTTCTGTATGACCATCTAATATTAAGGGGTGAAATTATTTCCCTTTTCTTGAGATGCATAGGAAGAGGGTATACCGCTCTTCACGTGCATGCCATTATGGTCCTATTAATTGTGGCCCTTGTTCCTAAAAGTGATCATGACATAGCCAGAGGTTGTTATTGTATTTGACCTGTACTTCCTTTTTAAGTCTGACACCTAGAAATTGTGCCTTGAAAGAGAAAGGCTTTCTATGAGGATACCTCATTTGCAACCCCACAGTCTTTTCTGCCTATGCATATTCTCTTGATCTATCTTGCCAGTGAAGTTGATTTTTCATTGTGGACATGAATGATCTCAATTCTACTTCTCCCATAAAGAAGTTAATAAAGAAATTTGTATATCTTTCTAGGAGAAAATTATGAACAAAGAACTCACAAATTTTTTTTTGCTGTTCAGGAAGTGACTCAACAAATATTTTTACAAATTCCTTGTCATCAGGATCATGTGGCTGGTTTGGTGAATTCTTTGCAATTTCAATCTTAAAAGCTATTCATTGAGAAACATGGAGTATAGCCTAGATGGTCTTCTACAGGCTAATAGTAATTCACCAATTTCACAAGCATCCTATTTACCCCTATATGCTTGATGAAAAGATTCTTTTAACATTACCAATTCTCTTTTTAACCTATTATTCTCAAATTCCACATCCCTCAAGACATAGAAATGCTCTATTGATTTCATTAATATTGGAGGAATATGTACTTGGAATCAATCTATAACAATAGGTTCAATTTGTGTCCCCTTTGATTCCATGACTGGTTGAGTGTCACTCTCCTACAGATTTATTTCTAGTTCCACAATTTTACTCATAGAAGCATTTAATTCAATTTCTTGTCTATTCTTTTCTTCTTCAAAAGCACTGAATAATTGCATAAAATTACTTTTCAAGTCTTGAATACACTTATCTTTATCACACAAAGCAACTTGATATTGCTTACCTTGCTGATTCCATTTTTAAATTTGGTATTGCAACTATTCAATAAGCTTGTCTTTTTTCTCCATTTGTGCTGTCAGTTTCGCAATTTCCTGGTCTCTTTTAGGTACAATGGCAGTTTTCACCTCAATCTCTTCTTTTTGCTGGTTAATCTGTGCTTTGTCATCTTGTAACCTGGTTGTCAACCCCACAATTTATGCCTTTAACTTTTCTAATTTCTCATTTTTCTGATTAGATTCTATATCCCCTGTGTCCACAAAGAAGGATGCATGAGGAATTTCCTCACCAGGATGAGGCACATTTTCCTCCTTAGTGTCCTCAGGAAGGAATGAGTGAGGCACTTATTCCACTTTTTCATCAACATGATGTACATTTTCTTCCACTTCCGGTATGCTCCCCACTCTATCAAGAAAAGGAGAGAATCCCCCCATAGGTTCATCTTCATTCTGCTCTGAATATGGTGATTGTATTTTCTCCCCTTCCTGTTCTTTAGGTGATAGGGTTTCCTTGCCCTTTTCCCTAGGAAGTTGATCCCCTTGCTTTTCTGTCTCATTTATTTCCTCATTATTAGGTGGACTATCAATTTCTACCACCTTTATTGGCATCCTGGCCTTTTTCCTTTTTGAAGTACTGCCTACATCCTGAGGTTCAATTTCATTGGCCCCCTGAAGATAACCTTTTAATCCTTCATATAGGAGGAGTTGCTTGAAAAGTAACTTTACTTCGTTTCTTTTTCTTTTGAGGAGGCTCCTCTTCTCCTTCAGAATGCACAATTCCCACCTCCCCTTCCTATCCTGGAGTTTCTATCTCATCTGGAAAAGTTTCTAGCACATCATCACTGGGAGCCATGGAGGTATGTTGGGATTTAGGGGCATCTAATGCCTTAGAGGAGGGTTCTTCTACAGACTGCTCTTTTTGTTTAGAGGATTCTCCCTCCTCAAATGATCTTCCTGGTACCTCATTTTCAAATTTCTGCAGAAACCTTTGCCACTTCTTTCTAGCTTTTTGCAGAAATGGTATTTACATATTAGCTATATCAGACTGTGATGTTTAAGGGCCCCCCCCCAACTTTATACTTCTCCATCATAGAGGTGACTGAATGGCAGAGAAAAGTTGGTAAATTTACCCTAAGAGTAGGGTCCTCAATGCCGTGGCATAAATGAGTCAGCAAGTGAAAAGGGGGTCCCACAACTGTAGTAATTTGTCCCTCACAAGTGAAATATTTAATAATCCAGGCTGCAACAGACCTCCAGGGTTCTGGAAGAGACATTATATGGATTCCCTTATTTTTCCCCCTAGTGTTTATGGTCATTACAGGTTGAGGTTCCTCTTCCCTATGAAATAGTTCTATTAAATTTTGATAGGGAATGTGGGAATTTTCATTCAAATTAAATCCTTTATTCTCGAGACCAGAAAGACGAGCAATGATTTTTCGTACCTATCTAGAATCGTTTTCCATGCACCACGGTCTGCCTATCTGCGAAATTCTCGATGAATTCCTTCACAAGCTACTCTGTGTACCCTTCAAATTGTTTCATGAAGCCCAACCATCCAACTCTCTGGAATAAAGCTGCTATATTTCCCAATGCCAATAATGGCACTGTAGAAGTTGGTTCATAATTCTTCTTAGCGCTTCCCATTTTCTTTATCTCTTGGTGAGATTTTGTAGAACTCTAAAATTTTCTCTTCACTAAATTGTAGACAAAAAAAGAGTTCTGTGTTGATATACTCAATGGGGAAGAAACTAATTGCCAATTTTCTTGTCACCTTACTACATAATTATGATGGCCTTTCATGGGGAATTACAATTACTGCCGTACTCTTAGCAATCGTGTAAAAAGGCACAAGTTTCAAAATTATAAGGAGGAACGAATCATGCCAATTAATGGCGAGGGTGGTGGCGGATAATAATGGCACAGATGGAATGGTTGAAGCGATGGGGAAAAATTATTATGAAAAAAGGTGTCATAATAATCTTATTTATTATGGAAAGATTTGGTATGATGTGGCGGAATAACTATGAGGGAGCAGATCTCAAAGTGGCATTAAAGGATGGGCATGTGCAGAATTTAGGAAAAATCAAAAGACTAGAAAGACAAAATTTACACCAATAATCCAGAGCACTACCAAGAAATGCAACCGAAGTAGAGAAAGAGAGAGTTCTAGAAAATCATAGAGAGATGTCATGAGAACATGGTGACTAGATTGAAGATTCTGGAGCATCGCTGAATAGATGCCACCAGGTTAGTAACCAAGATTTATGGAGCATCATTGAATAGATGTTGTCAGGTCAGTAACCAAAATTTTTGGAGCATCGTCAAAAGATGCAGCCGAAGTAGCAACCAAAATTTTTGAAACATCGTCGAAAGATGCAGCCAGAGCAGTAACCAAAATTTTTGAAGCATCATCGAAAGATGTAGCCAGAGCAACAACCAAAATTTTTGGAGCATCGTCGAAAGATGTAGCCAAAGCAACAACCAAAATTTCTGGAGCATTTGAACATAATTTCAGAGCATCGCTAAAAAAATGTCATCAGAGGGAAGAACAATAGAATTTTGGAGCATCGTTGAAAAGATGCAGCCGAAAAAAAGAAACAACAGAATTCTGGAGCATCGTTGAAAAGATGCGGTCAGAAGGAAGAAAGTTGTGACATTTTTTCCTTAGATTCCCAAAGCATTGTTGAGTGATGCATCAAGATGCAGGATCAAAATGATGATTGGTACCAGTCTGTTGTGTAGATTCTAGAGCATTGCAGTAACCGTGCTAACAGATTCTAGAGCAATGTAGCAGGGTGCACCAAAATTGTGCTTGGAAAAAGGTGAAGTCCTGCAAAATAGAGATAAAATTTTAGTCAAGTCCAAATAAAAAAACCAGTGAGGAAATAAAAAAAACATTCTAAAATAAAGATGATATATATTATTTTATTTTATTTTTGGCAATTTATTATTTAAGTTGACAAAACTATGTTGACCCTGCCACAACAGTGTCAATGCAGTGGATTTCTCCCTGTGTTTCCACCATTTGTAAAATCTTCCTTATTAACAAGTTTATGGTAGAGATGTAATCGGTGCCCATTAACTAGGAGAGTTCGGGTATCACCATCAATAGGTTTCAGCTGGACCAAACCATTAGCAAACACTTCAAAAATTTGGTATGGTCCAAGCCAGTGTGCCTTGAGTTTCCCTTGATGATCCTTGTATATGGAATCGAACAATAATGCCCAATCCCTAGTATGGAATTCTATCTCTTTGATATGTTTGTCATGCCAGACCTTACGTTGTTGTTGGACCAATTTAGTTTGATGGACGACATCCAAACAGAGTTCGTCTAGTTCACTAAGTTGTAAGAATCTCTCATTTTGGGATCGTTTAAGATCCATGCCCAATTCCATGGCTATCCTAAGGGTTTGGAGTTTGAATTCAATGGGTAAGAGGGGCTTCTTCCCAAAGACGAACTCATAGGGGCTATAGCTAGTGGTTGATTTCCAAGTTGTGTTGTAGGCCCATATAGCTTCTGGTAGTTTTCTAGCCCAATCTTTTCTTCCTGAAGAAATTGTTTTTGTCAAAATATTTTCCAACTCCCTATTAGTGACCTCAACTTTTCTGTTTGCTTGTGGGTGGTAGGGTGAGGACTTCTTGTGACTTACATGGAAGTGATATGTGAATTCCAACAACACTTTGGACATAAATTGGGGGCCCTGGTCCATGACAATTGTCCTTGGAGCTCTGAATTTGAGAAAAATTCTATTGTAGAGGAAATCAACTACCTATTCCTCTCTGGAAATACGTAGGGCTTGGACTTCTACCCACTTGGTTTGGTAGTCGGTACAGACCAAAATGTACTCTTTTCCTTGTGAAGGAGGGTCTATTGGCTCAATAAAATCCAATCCCCATTTTTTGAATGGTTCAATAACTACCTGAGGATGTAGGGGAATTTTGTTAGAAGCAGTTGGTCTACCTACTCTTTGACATTCATCACATCGGCACACGTACTTCTTGATGTCCTTGTGCATTGAGGGCCAACAGTATCCTGCTCCAAAAATCTTGTGAGCTATCCTTTTAGCAGAATAATGCCCTCCCAAGGAGTGATCATGACAGGCTCTTAGAATACTATAAGTCTCATCTGACCTAACACACCTTCATAAAACTATATCAGGTCCACATTGAAACAAGATTCCATTAATCCATTTAAAAGGGGCACTTTCTCTGACGAGGAATTTCTTCTGTTTTGATGAAAAGTGAGGCGATACTTCCGTAGTGGCCAAATAATTCACAATATTGGAAAACCAAGGAGTTTTAGTGGAGATGGAAAATAGATTTTTGTCTGGGAACTCATCTTGTACTGGAGCATAGTTGCCATCATGTTTAATCTAGGATAGAAAGTCTGCAACTACATTGGATTTCCCTAGTTTGTCAACAATTGTGACATTGAATCCTGGAGGAGAAGTAACCACCTAATTATCCTTGCGTTTACCACTAGTTTTTTCATGAGATACTTAATGGCTGAGTGATCTGTATGCATTGTAACTTTATATCCCATGACATAATGTCGAAACTTCTTGATTGCATGCACTACAACCAAGAATTCTTCCTCCATTGTGGTATAGTTCTTTTTTGTTGGCGTCAAGTTCTTGCTGATGAAGTATATACCATATTTTCCCCCATTCTCATCTTCTTTCCTTAGAACCGCTGCAATGGCATCATCAGATGTGTTAGCATAAATATGGAAGAAAAGATTCCAATTAGGTCCTCAAAGGATAAGGGAAAAGATGAGTTTTTCCTTAATAATTTCAAATGAAGACTGACACTTAGGTGTCCAAATGAAGTCTACATTCTTTTGGAGGAGGGAAAACATAGGGGCTGCAATTTCACTAAAGTTTTCTATGAATCTTTGGTAGTATCCAACATGCCATAAGAAACTCCTAACATCAGTCTGTGTTTTTGGGATCTCGAGTTGTTGTATGACTTCAATTTTCTTAGGATCAACCTTAATTCCTTCGGTTGAAATATGATGTCCCAACACTATTCCTTGTTCCACCATGATAAAAAATTTCTCGTGACATAGGGACAACCAATGATCCTCACACCATTTTAACACCTTGTCTAGATTTGTGAGGGCTTCATCGAAAGTTGAACCATATACAATGAAGTTGTCCATATAGCCTTCCACACACTCATTTACCAACTCAACAAATATAGCCAAGATGGCCTTTTGAAATGTGGTAGGAGCATTACATAGCCCAAAGGAAAGAACCCTACATGCAAATTTTCCCCAAGGGTAGGTAAAGGTCATCTTATCTTGGTCTTCTGCTGCTACCTATTTCTGATTGTATCCACTAAATCTATCCAAGAATGAAAAATATTTCCTCACAACCAAGTTATCCAGCACTTGGTCCACGAATGGCAGGGGAAAATAGTCTCACATGTCACTTTGTTAAGCTCCCTATAGTCTACACACTCTCCACTTCCCATTCTTCTTTGGAACTACAACCAAGGGTGACACCCACTTGCTATCAGAAATTGGGTAGATGAATCCTACCTGCAAGAGTTTTTCAATCTCAGTTTTAATGATGTCTTTGAGGGCATGATTGAGTCTTCGTTGTGGTTGGTGAATAGGTTGAACATCCTCAATATAGATATGATGCATACACACACTAGGGTGTATTCCTCTCATATCTTTATAGTCCCAAGAGAACACTTTAGATCTACTCACCAGGGTGTCAAACAATCTTTGTTCTTCCATCTCAGTCAACCAACTATTGATGTTCAAAGTTTTTCCTGGAAGGAACATAGTGGTTTTGACTCCTGGATGGTTGGACGTGACCATGTACATAGGCCTTATCAGGGTGTTAAGTGGACAACTATGAGATACAGTTTTATGAAGCCAGATAACATCTACAAAGAAATGGTGAGTTTTTGGAACTAAGTTCATCAACGAACAAGGTAATCCAATAAAACTAGCACCATAAAATTATGCATGATCTATGTTGATTGGGTATCCCAGGATTTCTTCTACATCTGAAATTTCCTCATCACCTGAATCCATGGCAATATTTTCCATATTGTTCTGCAATTCATCCTCTAGCTCTTCACCATGCTATTTAATAACTACCATGGCTAGTTGTAGGGTGTAGATCAGTAAGTCCTAATTTTTCCATCACATCGACGGTCATTATGTTAATGGCTGCTCCAAGGTCCACTAAAGTGTTAGGTATTGCTACCTCATTAACTGTTACTATTATAAGTGGACTTCCTGGGTCATCATATTTCAGAGCAGTGGCCATTCCAACTAACAAATCAACTAAGTACCCATTTATGTGGACAATGTTGATTCATTTTGGCTTTCTCCCTGGGGTTTTAGTACACAACTATTTAATTAGCTGATTTAACTTGGGGATCTCTTTAATCACCTGTAACAAGGGAACTCCAATATGCAATTGTTTAATTTCTTGTATCAATGCAGTCTCAGTGGTTGAGATCACTTCCGAAGCATCTTCCACAGGAATTGGTTTTAGTCACTCTGGAAAAGGTGCTTTGATTCTATCCTTAGACGCATGATGCTTCAGAAGTTTAGTTGAAGGCTGTTTGTCTCTCAATGTAGAATCCTTTGGAAGTTTAGTTGGAGACTAACTCCCCTCCTCCTGAGGTAGGTCGGAAGCTCTAGCTGAAGATGGCGATTAGGGCTTAGGTTATATGGGTGTGGGTGTTATGGAATTTTTCTCAGCAGACTTCTTGACAGGTTCATCGATGATTTCTTCAATAGTCGAATGTGAAAGTGTTTTACCAGACCTCAACTATAGGTTTCCACAGTGTATTGCAATAAGTCCAGTGACATTGTCCTATTTTGTAGAATATACTAGAGTATTTGGATGATTGTTCTTTGGGTTAGGGACTGGTTGCGCCAGAAGTGGTGGTTGGTTAACTTGTTTAGTTTGTGGAGTATTCTGGGGTGGTGGTAGGAGAGTCTGTTGTTGTGTAGGCATTCTCCTGGGGCTAGTGTAAAATTGATGTTGAGGTTGATTCCATTGAGGAATGGGATTTTGAGGGTACCATTGTGGTTGAGGCTGATTAGGCCACTGAGGGTTACCCTAGGATTGGTTTGTCCATTCCAGTGGTCCCCAAGGATAGGTTCCCCAATTAGAGGGTACTAGAGGTGGTGCTTGAGGCCAGGGTGCTATCCATTGATTGTTGTTCCAATTGGGTTGGGGTCTCTACTTAGGATTGGAATTCTGGCCATAGGAAAAATTTCCTCCAGTTCTTTGGTTAACAACGTTCACTTCTTCCTCGACTGAGGGTGTTCTTTTCTTGGAGTTTTTGATGGCGTTCAATAGCTCACACTAGTTAGTGGGGTGATTTTTGTCACACACTTGAAAAATGTCAATCTTATCAACTTTTTCCAAGGGACATTCTCTTAGTAAATGTTTATTTTGACATCTAGGACAATAGATGGATAAGATCTTAGAGTTTCGTGTTTTAGCTTGTATGCCATCTGTAGTGGTGTTTAAATGGAAGAGAATGTCAGCCTTGAAGTTGGTTAGCTCTTCATGAAGTTTGATAATGTCACTGGAACCTCTAAAAAGGGTGGACTTCCTAATTCCTCCTCGAGTTCGAGAGAAATTCTGACATAATTCCATAATATCTTCTAGTCTCAGTTGGGACACATCTCCTTTTCCCATTAAATCTAAACTCCTATGAGCTTCATCATCGAGAACTTTGAGGAATAAGGTCTTCAAAATATCAAGACTTATAACTTCTCTACCACAACATTTAGATAAGAAGATAAACCTATCTAGGCAATCCTCTAAACTTCCATCCTCATTTTGCCTTATTTTTAACAGTTCTTTCCTATCACTCACCCTGCAGTAACTTTGGTATTTCTCCAAAAAGATAGATTCCATTTCATCCCAAGAGGTTATCGACTAAGAAGCTAACCCCATAAACCATTGCATAGCTGAGTCTTTCAGAGTGGAAGGGAAAATCTTTAGTTTCTGATTATCATTCTTTTAGTCATACGTCTAACACAAGACTTTAAATTCAAATAGAAACTAATTAGGGTCCTCAGTAGTCAAACCTTGAAAGGTTGGCAAGAAATCCGGTGAGATATTTTCATTGTCCTATCATCATCTGCATCAATAGCAATAGGATAAGTGAATGTGCATGGTGGAGGGTTATTGTTGTTGTTGTTATTGGTGGCATTTCTATAGTCACCCATGATGTTGAAGGGGATGTGATCCTCTTCCAAAATTTTCTTAGTGGCATGAGGTTTAGGAGTTTTTGAAAGAATATGCTCCTTGACCACTATTCGTTCTCTTTCTGGGGTATGTGGGAAGGTCTCAAGTTGACCTTGTTTGGTCAATTCCTTAGTAAGTTCTTGATCTGAGTTTCCTTCCTCCCTACTTTTTGTTGGTATGTCGATTGGGGGGGTTTTTGGTATGAACCTTCCATGGGGGCCTCATTTCCTGACCATGTAGAAAAGAATCCAAAGAGCTAATTCTATCCCTAAAAGAGGTATTTAAGATATCTCCTACTAACACTAGAAAAAGGATTCCATGACAACAACACCAAAAAGTGACAAGCTGTCATTAGGTCCTAACACTTTAGTGAATAAACACATCAATATATCAACCGGGTAGTGTCCAACGACTATATGCAATAAAAGACATCTCAACTTCTCTCTCTCAGGTTTCCTAAACATTAACCAATTGAATACAATTTCTAAGCTAAAGGGCCTCTAATCTTGAAAGCAACAGATTATCTATCTAGAAAGTGGAAAATAATTCAACCGAGAAAACATAAAACTATAAATTTGAAAAGCATCACCACTAAACTAGAAAGCATGGAAATGATTAACCTAAAGAAGGAATAAATTGCTGAAGAAGTAAAACATGTAAAGAAATCAGGAAACATTTATTTAATGAAAAAGATAACAATTCCACTGCTAACATAAAATAGTTTAACATAATCAATTGAAGAAAGGTGCTTCAGACATTCAAATGTTAAGTTTAGGAACTACAGACTTGGCTACAACCTGCAGGCTTTACTCTGACAACATAACATATACTCATGAAGATGAATTGCAATTTCAACTGTTGTCTATTAAAAGAAAATATAGAATAAGAGTACTTATCTAACTATCTACAACCCTCAAGTGGCCAACTCTTGGGTGTGTCTACAACTATCTTAGATCACATGCACTGGAAATATCTAAGTTACTTCATTCCAAAGACTTCATTCACATCGCTCAATAATTCAAAGAGTGATGGTAAAACTCATTTTTACTCATATGGTAGTTTTTACTTAAAAGATATATTGGAAACATAACGATAATATTCTTCTATTCATCATTTGTAATAGTTACATATTTATATGAAAATGACTAACGAAATCCTACTTTCTAGTCAATAGAGTCTTGTTAACAGATTGTCAATAACTCATGGAATTTAAAGCCCATGAAATACAATATTAAAGAGGCTTGTATGAGCCATAAAGTTTTTAAAACTGAAAAATAATAGACTATGAAGACTTGACCCAAAACGTGTGCTCCTAAAATTTTGGCGCTCGCTCGCTTGTTTTCAAAAGTATCAAGATCCACGTTCATTTCCCTTTTGATTGGAATGGTGATTGGGAGTGGAGTTGACCTACGAAATGCTCAAAGACTAAACCATTAAACCATCATAAGTAAGCTTAATTCACGTAACTTTAGGAAGTAAAGTTTTCACGCTTATTCATAAAAAGAGAGCAATTATTTTTCCTAAAGGTAATCAATTGGAAGGGTAATTTGGGCTGAAAGGTTTAGATTTGCATATTGATTCCATTATGTTGATGAGGTTATTTTTACCTCATCACTCCAGACCACACACTCTTCTCATGGATGGAAGAAGAGGAGGTGGTGTTTGCAAATGAGGCTTCCACATCTAAGGCCTTGCAAATGCAGTCATATTATAACACTCACTCTAAGAGGAGATTCACGAGTGAACCAGTTGTTCAACAACCCAAAGGTGTTCATGATCAAACTCCTAGTTCCCTCACAATTGCACAACAATTTCAGCTGTGAAAGGAGATTGTTATAACAAGGGGTAAGGAACAAAAGCCTTTGAATTTTCCGCCATTCAATGTGGTAGAAAAATTGAATAAATTCTTTGCAAATGTATCTCTTTGGGATATCTTAGCTATTCTTTAGTAGAAGTCATTGTTGTAGAAGGCCCTACTAGAAGATGCAAGCACTGAGCCAACATAGCAAAAGACACAGAGAAATGGCGTCGATTCTCCACCTTAGGATAAATTTCTCACAAATAATGGAGAGGAAGCTTCTACTAAAAGTAAAGGTAAGACTAAATCGAAACCCTTCTTCCTAACTCTCATTGTGGGTAAGAAGTTGTGGCACAATTCTATGATTAACTCTAGTGCTATTACCACAGTCATGCCCAAGCAGATAGTTTAAGCCTTAGGACTTAGCTATGAACCTTTAAACAGAGGGGTTATGCAGCTTGATGGGAACAAGGTTGAAACTATAGGTGTCATTAAGAACCTCGCCTTGACTCTATTCTCCTGCCCTAGTATCAAATTTCCACAAGATACTGTGATCATAGACGTTCCCCCCATGTTCGGTATTTTGCTTATCCCGAAAATTCACTTCCAAGATAGGATGATATCTTTACTTGGATTGGTCACACTTGATCCTTAGGACCAAACATGGAGCTAAAATGAAGATAGTTTATGAACCTTTTCATTCAGAACATGTAGCAGATGTAGCCATGATCAACTTTGAGGCCACTCATACCTCTATCACCAAAGAGGAAATATATTGTACTGAGCTACTAGAGGATGAGAAGGTGACCGAAGATCGAACTGATGAAGAAGAGGTCCTCTTGAGTGAATATATAGACATTGATCCTTTCAGCAATTATCATGCCACTAGATTGGGAATCTATGTTATCTATGATGAATATCAAGTGATTTCAAAGGTCATGAAGGAACCTGAGGGTGGTCAAGCCTTAGAGCTATGGACGTTGCATTTTGATGGAGCAAGATGTAAAGTTTGCATAGGAGTTGGGACATGTTTGACATCCCCATCCAATGAAAATACCCTTAGGTCTTTTCACTTTTAGTTTTCCTGTTTGAACAACAAAGCTGAATATGAAGGCCTAGTGCAAGGTCTGAGTCTTGTGGAATGGATGGGTGTTAAAAAAATAATGGTGTTTGGAGACTTTGAGCTATTAGTCAATCAAGTCTAAGGGCTCTTCATAGCCAAGAATGTCTGTATGAGATCTTATAGGAATAGAGTTTGGGATATGATTGAGATCTTTGAAGCCTTCAATATCCAAACAGTGCACAGAGAGCAAAATATAGCTGTGGATTGCATGACATCAATCAAATCTCAATTTGACCCTATTTTTGACCTAATTCATAACATACACTCTGTATGAATGATTATCTAACCAAAAATCCCAGATAATGACTAGAGTTGACAAGTGTTCAAAAGTAATGAACACATTGCCTCATTCATCCAACAGTCAGGAGAGTTCGCTGAGCAACTCCAACCGAAAATTGCTGAGGCCTATGAAGGGAAAATTATTTAGTTAAGGTCCAACAAGTTTCCAAAAGGACTGATCACTCTCAAAAAATTATTCGATTGTGACAATGCAAGGAATGACAAGAGGAAGTTTGTAGTGGATAAAAGCGACTTTGTAGATCTTCAGGTTGAGGGGTGGAAGGAAGCTCAAGGTTGAAAAGGATGTCATGCAACATGATAAAGAAAGGCTCATCCATTTTGTGAAAAATATGAAGGAGTGGTGGCCTGGTCATATGATGAACTCAAGGGATATGATCCCAAAATCATCCAGTATACTATAGAACTGACGAAAGAAGCAAAACCTGTCCACCAGAAGCAGAGACCAATAAATCCAAAGATTGAGGCATTGATGGCACAAGAGTTGACAAAGTTAATTCAATCCTGGATCATCTTCTCAATCAAGCACAACACATGGGTGTCCAACTTGGTTCCTATTCAGAAAAAGAATGGATAAATTTACTTGTGTGTTGATTTCTGGGACCTAAACAAAGCATCCCTGAAGGACCACTATCCCTTTCCCTCCATGGAGTCTATCTTGCAAACAATGGCTAGCTCAGAAATGTTTTCTCTGCTGGACGACTTATCCGGATATAACCAGATCCAAGTAAAAGAGGAAGACCAACACAAAACAACATTCACTACCAAGTGGGGAACATTTGCTTAAGAGAAAATTCCCTTCGGTCTCTCAAATACGAGAGCTACCTTCTAGCGGGCAATGGATATTGCTTTCAAATAATTGATCAACAAGATTATCTTAATCTACTTGGATGATCTAACTATATTCTCTAAGTCTAAAGATGATCATTTTGACCATTTAGAAATGGGTTTTAATAGATGCTAGGAGTTCAAAATATCCCTAAACCCAAAAAAATGTGTCTTCGGAGTTCCGCAAGGAAAAATATTGGGACACGTGTGTTGGATGAATGAAGAAAAATGGTTATCTATACAGTTTTGTGTTTTCATTGATGTCACCATGTTATACAGGTTGTGATTGCAAGTGCTTGATCTAGTATTTTGGTTTGGTATCTGAATCGGTATACAAGCTACACCCTCCGATATTTTAGTTTGCAATCCTCTGCGGTTGATAGTTGCTACTTGTGGTTTTGGGAAATAGTTTATGGGTGTTGAAAGCATGTATGTTCAGAATCTCTCGTGCTCCAGTGCTCATATGGTGTATCAACATTATTCAGTTGATTAATTTTTGCAATTAAGTATATTCCTGGCTGACCTCATGAATAAGATGTGATATGATGAATCAATTTTTTGTTATGTAGATATATGTGTGACCTATCTTAGGTCTATGTAGACATGATAAAGTATGCTACACTTTTTGATTTATTGGTTGGAATGATTTTGCAATTGCTTGAAGCCGATAGTTGGTATTTTTGACAAATAAGAAGTGCATCTAATTAGGCCGACCTAATTGATGCTTGCAGATGGATCAAGTATATATATTGGACAGTTTTGAAGATTGAAGGAAGGAGATGAAGCAGTTGTGAATGTGAATGTGAAGAAGTGTGTTAAGTCTGTCTATTGAGCATCACTGGAACTGTATCAACATTGGTTAGGTGCACTCTCTCAATTCATTTTGGCTATGAAGCTATTTTTCTTTTTGTAATCTTTTTGTAGGTAGTGAGCCTCCTTGTAAGCAATGAGCTTTTGTATCTGGACAATGAGTCCTATTTAGGGCAGTGAGCCCTTGACAATGAGCCTTATATATTTGGTTTTGGAACTACTTTATATTATGAGTTAATCCTCACCATTTTTTTTCCCTCATTGGGTTTTCCATGTAAAATCTGGTGTTCATTGTGTTGATCTTGCTTTCTGTTATTTACATTTCATGTTCGTACTTAATAACAAAACATTGTGGTTGTGGAATTGATTGGTGTTGAAGTTTTGAGTTTAATTTTGGTGAAAAATGATTCACCCCCCCTCTTAGTTGTCTTGCACCTTTTAACAATTGGTATCAAAGATTTGGTTCCTTGGTATAGAGCTTAACCGCTTGAGGAAGATCCTAAAGCCTAATTAAATGGATGATAAAAAAGAACCCTGGACTAGACTTGAAGATCTTGATAAGGGAGAAAATGAAAATAGGGACTTGAAAGAAAATATAGATGAGGCTAATGAATGTGTCCGGAAACTGAAAGAACAATTAAAGAAATTCAAGGAAAGACATAGAGAAGGGAATGAGCAGTAGAAACAAGAGATAATTGGACTAAAAGTGCTTGTAGAAGAAAAGAAGAGAATTGTAGAATTTCTAAATACAATGGTGCAGAACAAGTCTAATGAATGCTCTAAACTTGAACAAGAGGTAGTAAACTTAAGAATAGAACTAGAGAAGGAAAAACTATGTGAGAACAATTTCAGATCTAGCTCTGACAAGCTTGAAGAATTGCTTGTTGGACAAAAACCAAGTAAAGAAAAAGGTGGCTTGGGAAATGAAATGGGTGAAAGTTCAAAGGACAATCAAAAGACTCAAGACAAAGGGAAGCAAAAAATAAATTTAAGAAATTTTGCAAAGAGACTGCCCGTGAGACAACCTAATGCATAAAGGTATCCATCTTTCAATGGTATTTTCTTTCCTTGTAATAAATATGGTCGCAAGGCAACAAAATGCAAGAGAAAAATGAATTTGTTTCTTGGTTCTTTCTCTGGAAAATGTTTTTTGTGCAAGAAAGTTGGACATAAAGCTACTGAATGTAGATCTCAAGTGAGAATGATTAGTCAGGTAATGATGAATAGGTTTAGTGGAGGTAGAATGAATCAATCTTTTAATGGATACTGCTATACCTGTAACAAATTTGGACATAAAGCAAATCAATGTAGATCAAGAAGTAATGAAGGTTAGACTAATCAAAAAAGTGTTGTTTGCTATAAATGTAACAAACCTGGACATATCTCAAAGGGTTGTAGAAGTAAGAAGGGAAGGTAGTCTCCTCCGGTAGAGAAGAATGAATCGGTAAAGAAGATCGAAAAAGAAGAGATGAAGCAAGAGATGAATAAGATATGGAAGAAGAAAGAAGAAGAAGAACTTAAAAATGCTGATGTGTCTGTGTCCTCATCTGATACGGATAATTTCTTTGGGAACTAGATCAAGCATGGTCTTAGGGGGGCATTATTAGAAAACTATAAAAAACCCCTGGATGAATGGCGTGTTAGAGGTTGGCATGAGGATGTAATGTGAAGAATGAATGAAAAAAGGTTTTGGAAAAGAAATCAGAAGAAGACATGTTGGCATGCTAATTTGTGGATCGAATTAGGGTTTTCTATATTGAGAAGAATGGTTTTAGCAGCTTTTTGATGTCTGTCGCATTTCATGTGAATTAGGGAAAATTGATGGTGTATAAGGTGAAATTTTTAAGTCTTTTTGATCATTTGAGCACTTGATGAGTTTGAAAGGCACCTTGGAGCTCGATCTCAAAATGATCTAAAGCAATTCTAAAGAAATTATTATGGATACTCAGGAATTATTACTCAGTTTACAAAGGGGAAGAAGGGAAAATGAAGAAGTTTCGATTGAACAATAACGAATTCAAGAAAGATAAGCATGAAAATTGATAGAGGATCATGTGGTATCATTCCACTGAAGTTGAAAGGAGTTGAATTGGAAGAATTTGACCATAGAAAGATAAAGGAAATGGAACTAGGGCTAAAGGAAAATGAGTTATAGAGCATATAAACCCTAGGTATGGATTTATGGGGAGAATTTCCCTGGTTTGCAGATAAATATTTCATCTTGTTCCTATTGAGTCTATTCAAGAATAGTAGTATTATGCTAGACAAAACCTACTTGATCACGAAGGAAGTGATTGAAGCGATTATTAGCTTATGCAATGTTGGGATCTCCTTGGGAAGAAAACCATGAAATACTAAGATGTGGAGGAACTTACTGGAATTGATAAAGACCCTCGATCTCTATTGATAAGCACTCTTACAGATTCTGTTATAAGGTATGTTGCGTACGACATTTCTTATAAAATCTAATTTTGAAATCGTGAAGGTTCAAATTCAACTATTGTTTTATATATTGCACATATGATGGTTAAGGAAAACAAGCAGTTTGATCTATGTAGCCTATTACTTGAAAACCTAACTGAGAATGCTCAAATGTCATTGGTTAAGGGTTATCCTTTTCAGTTTAGATCTTTTCTTATGTGCTTTTTTGAACTCGCTACTGAGAAGAGAAAATGTTGAGTGGGAATCCAATATTCCTATTGGGAAACAAGTTTACAGATACTTGGAATTGTTGGCGGACAATGTAAGTGTGTGCAAAACATATTTCACATCATTAAAGACAAATCCATGCTTTGGTATGTTAGTACCTAGTCAATTTAAAGTGGGATCATCCTCCGGTAAGAAAGAGTTGGAAGTTATCATTGGTGAGTCCCCTCCGGAACCTAAAAAGAGAAAAAACTATTGCAACAGATGTCTCAGAAGAGAAGAAGAATGAAGAATAATTTCTATCTGGATATGACTCCTTTGATCTAGAGGATATATCGATGCTACTAGACAAGAGTGAAATGAATAAGATTGGGGTGAAATGTGGAATGCGTGCTCTCCGCTTGAGAAACTTAAAATTGATGATGTGCTAGTTGATTATTTTTTAAATAAGGGTATTTCAATTTCAGATGTGTCAAATTCTTTGCCATATGATCTAGTAGAGATTATTGAAGAGAGAACATTGTTGGAAGTACCTGAAGGTCATAAGTTCAAAGCTATGCTTGAAAGAAATTGTAACAAAGCAAAAAAAGTGCTATCTAAACACATGAATGAGACAAAAGAATGCATCAAATAAATATCTAACATCTATAGGTAAATTGTCTTTGGTGGAATGCAGCTGTTGACAATTTCAGAAGCATAATTGAAGCCATTGAATTTGAGATGAACAATATTGAAAAGAACTTTTATTTCTTCAAAGACATGGATGGAAAATAGAGAATAAGAGTTGGTGAATTGCAGGTGGAGTTTTTGACTACTTAGAGGAAAAGAGAAGATATGGTTAAAACCTTCTAGTTGGTTAAGGAAGTTGTTGAGGTCCAGTTGGATCATCTCTCCAAAATTCTCTCTGATGTAGAAAATTGTGAACGCTTATGTCTGTCTTCTAATCAAACATACTCCTTTACTCAATTATCTTTATTGGAAGGTATGAGTGCAAGAATGAATTCAACTGTGCTTTCTTGGAAAATGATTCTTCCAATCTTAAGAGAGAGGTACAAGAAAATATTTCATGTAAAAAACATCATTCTCATTTAAATGTTTGAAATATGAAGCTGGAATTTATGTATATACAAGGTCATCATATACATACATCCTACCTTTTTGGTCACCCTTTTCCATTGATGTCAAAGGGGGAGAGAGAGTTATGTGGAGAACAACTAAGGTGATAGGAGGAAAGAATGTTGTGTCTTATAAATTTTGGCACATTTTGCCATCAATGAAAAAGGGGGAGATTTTTGGAAGAATGAAGAAGAATGGCTATCTCTACAATTTTTGTGTTTTCATTAATGTCACCATGTTATACGGGTTGTGATTGCAAGTGCTTGATCCAGTACTTTGGTTCGGTATCTAAACTAGTATACAAGCTACACCCTCTGGTATTTTAGTCCGCAATCCTCCACGGTTGATAGTTGCTTCTTGCGGTTTTGGGAAACAATTTATTGGTGTTGAAAGCATATATGTTTAGAATCTCTCGTGCTCTAGTGCTCGTACGACATATCAAAATTATTCTGTTGATTAATTTTTGCAATTAAGTCTATTCTTGGCTGACCTCATGAATAAGTTGTGATATGGAGAATCAATTTTTTGTTAGGCGGATATATGTGTGACCTATCTTAGGTCTATGCAAACATGATAAAGTATGCTACACATTTTGATTTATTGGTTGGAAATATTTTGCAATTGCTTGAAGTCAACAGTTGGTATTTTTGATGAATAAGAAGTGCATCTAATTAGGCTGACCTAATTGATGCTTGCAGATGGGCCAAGTATATATATTGGAAAGTTTTGAAGATTGAAGGAGATGAAGTAGTTGCAAATGCGAATGTGAAGAAGTGTGAATAGGATGAAGTGTGTTAAGTTAGTCTATTGAGCATCACTGGAACTGTATCAACACTGGTTAGGTGCACTCTCTTAGTTCATTTTAGCTGTGAAGCCAATTTTTGTTTTGTAATTTTTTTGTAGGAAGTGAGCCTCCTTGTAAGCAATGAGCTTTTGTATCTAGACAATGAGTCCTATTCAGAGTAGTGAGCCTTATATATTCAATTTTGGAACTACTTTATATTGTGAGTTAATCCTCACCATGGTTTTTCGCTTATTGGGTTTTCCACGTAAAATTTGGTGTTCATTATGTTGATTTTGCTTTCTATTATTTGCATTTCACATTCATACTTAATAACAGAATAGTGTGGTTGTGGAATTGATGAGTGAAGTTGTGAGTTTAATTTTGGTGACAACTGATTCACCCCCTCTTAGTTGTCTTGCACCTTTTAACAACTTGGTTTCCAAATATGGAATTGCAATTGACCTAGAGTAGGTGAAGGAAATCAAAGAGCTTCCCCTACTAGTCAACAAGAAGGTAGTTTAGTCCTTTCTAGGAAAGGTAAATTTCATGAGTAAATTCATTTATGATTTTGTAGGAATAAGTAGACCTATTACCTTGATGCTCAAGAAGGATCAATTGTTCAAATGGGGAAAAGAGGCCAGAGAAGCCTTTGAAAAGGTTAAGGATGCTATTTCTTTAGCTCCTGTTCTGGTAAACCCAGACCTATCAAAGGACTTCATAATGTATGTATTCAGTAAAAAATCTAGCATCGCTACTGTTTTGACCTAGAAGGATGATGAAGGAAAGGGAGAACATCCAATAGCATTCCAATTTCGAACCTTAAAGGATTATGAGATGAATTATAACTTCATTGAAAGGCAAGCATTCACCATTGTTAAAGGGCTGAAGAAGTTCTAACCCCTTATATCTTGCAACAAGGTGGTTATATATGTCACACATTCCAGTGTGTGTGAATACATTATGGAAGGAGAAATCACAAAAAAAAGAGCCAATTAAAATCCTTGAATATGACATTGAGGTTAGACCCACAAAGGCCGTGCGAGGAAGAGGATTGTGCAAGTATCTGACACATGATGAAGAATTAGAAGCTAAGGAGGAACAACCCAAGATGGTCTTGATGAATGAATCTAAGTCTGAAGGCTGCTGGTTGGTGGATAGGATGAGATTTATGCAGACTGGGAAATATTCGACAAGCCTCCCTTCTTAGAAGAAAATATTCTATAGATTGTAGAATAGCGGATATGCACTCATCAAAGGAGTTCTTTTCAAAAGGAACTTCAATGGCATTCTCCTGTAGTGTGTCATCATAGAGCAAGCAAAAAAAATTCTAGATATATTTCATAGCAGTCCCACGGGTGGACATTTTTCTACGAAGACTACCAACATCAAAATTATGTGTGTTGAATATTTCTAGCCTACACTATTCAATGACTCACTCTCTAGTTAAGGCTTGCAAGGAATTCCAATTCTTCACAGGAAGAAGGAAAAACTCAACAATGCCTCTCAATCTAATAGTGGTTGATGAACCCATTGCATAATGGGGCCTTGATTTTATCAGGATGATTAATCCCACCTCCAGTGTTGGAAACAAATGGATCCTCATGAGTACAAACTAATTTACTAGATGGACCGAGGCCACGCCCCTAAATAATGTGACAGAGGCAGAGATTGTGAAATTCTCAAAGAACTGGTGACAAGGTTTGGCTCGTCAAATACCATCATCTTCGACAACGTGAAGGAATTCCTGGGTTCAAAGGTATGTCAATTTTGACTCGAACATGGCATATTCCTAAAGACATCTTAAAACTACTACCTACAAGGAAATGGTTTGGCTAAGTCAACTAATCAAAATTTAGTCTGAATCATTAAAAGAATCAAGTTGGAACATCAAAGAGAATGGCATAAACAAATTTGGGCAGTGCTCTAGGTAGACTGAATAACTCCTAAGAAAGTCTTTAAGACTTTTCCATATGAGCTAGTATATGAGAAGGAACCACTATTGCCCGTCTCCATGGAAATTCCAACACTACAGTTTCTCAAGTCTCTGGAAGTTGAATAGGACAAAGTCATGGAAGTCTGGTTGGCTAAGTTGCTGGAGGTGTAGGAGAAAAGAGAAAAATCCCTGACAACCATTTTTAACCGCAATAGGTGGTTAAAAGGTGGCTTGAAAAGAAGACCTTTGACCAGGGTCTTAAATGTGGAGACCTAGTGCTAAAATTCAACGAGATGTCCTTGAAGCCTAGCCAACATGAAAAATTTGATAGTCTGTGGGAAGGACCTTTTCAAATTATTCAATGCAAGCAACATAATGCATTTGAATTACAAAATATGGAAAAAGAAGCATTGGGGATTCCAGTTAACAAAATTCACCTCAAATTGTTCAATTAAGCTTCATTAATCATTTTTCCAGTGTAAATATGTAATTATGTAAATTTCCTTTGTGTTTTTTTGTTTTTGTTCGATTGGTCTTTCTAAACAGAACCCATAATGCACGAAGCAGAGAACGAACCCATAATATAAGAAGTAGATAAAGCAAAAGAAATGAAAATTGATAAAAAGAGTTGTATATTCATTATATGATAATGTATACCTTGATATTACATTCCAAAATGAATCTCAGGCCATACTATTCAAGTATATATACTAAGCAACTTTTCAAGCACGTATTAAAATCCTTTCAAAGCATATATACAAAAAAAGCTGAATAGAGTTCATTCTAAAATGGGGGCAACATTGACATCAACAACATCATGAACAACTTCATCAACAACCTCTGGAGCAGAGACAAGTGCAATGGGAATGACAATAGGAGCATCAATGGTAGCAATAGCAAGCAGTGAAGGAAACACCAGGTTTCTAAAGTTGGTGTACCACTCCACGTAATAGAACAACACCATTTTGTAGCATCACAGTAGAAACTAGGAGACACGAGAAAATCTCTGGCAGTTCTCTCCAATTGTCATAATAAAAAATTTGCTTAGGAATGGCACCCATGGCACCATTGCATCCTCTTCAATGTGTTTGCAAAGATCACTCACTGTGGGGAGACTAAGGCCATACATCGCATTCGTCACAACTTCGCCAAGGCCTTCGAGGTAGCACTTTGGGAAGATTTCCATGGTGAGTCATAGTATCATTGGCTTGGGTACTTGTATGTCAAGCAAGGAGGCAACAAAGTGAGTGAAAATGTCACTATTTACCCATACTTATCCTCATAGTCTATGCAATTCCTCCCCAGTACCCACTTCATTGCTATAATTGCCAAAGAATGCTTGTTCTTTGTCATACGTTTCAAACGCCTACTAGAAATTTCACCTAGAAAAGTTACCTACGACCTATTGCTAGTAAACATAATTGGAGTATTCATTGCACCTATCTCTAGTTCTAACTACCAAATGCCAATTCTTCCCAATTACCAAGTGCAATTATTGCTATTGTCTTTAGGTCTTGTTATCACCTGAAATTGCACCCTTTCTGAACCTTATGTTCAACACCTCAGTGTAACATGGGAAGACCTCCAAAGCTGTGGGTCACTTATAAACAGAGGTCAACCTCCGGAGAAGGTCGGCTTCCTATGGTATCACCTAACTACTGATCTTTGTGAGATAAAGGGAGAAAGAATACATAAATTGGAAAACTACTCCTATGGTGATACACCAAATTTGTTCAAACATGAACAGCTGCTTAATACACAATTTCCAATCAACTAGTAGAAGCCGATATGCACAACTCAATACTCATATGATATTGCATAAATGTTTTATAAGAAAGCTACAATACATGCTGTCCTAGAAGGATGATAAATTCTCCTCACAACTAAAACTGTTTGTATCACTAACATAACCTATAACCTGCAATATACACATCTTCTCTGCTTAAAAGTGCTATTAATGAGACAATTAACAAGGAATAAGAGAAACTCACATGTAAATTTATCAATCATTCAACACACTCAATGAAATAGATAACTGAGAAGGCAGAAATTGCTTCCTTTATTGATCTCCAAAGGTGAAACTGTACATTCAATGTCTATAAATGAGTTACAAAACTTAGTATTCTCCTCTAAGGACTCACAGAAGTCATAGAAAAAAGAATATGCAAGTAAGCACTGACTACAAAAAAGGAAAAAATGCCATATATACAAAGATGTTGGCCCCTGCCTTAGGGTTTACAAAAATATCTGTCGGCGCCTGGACAGGTCAACCCAAGTAGAGCTTGGAATGAAGTTAATGAGGCATTCAATGCGTATCCCCTACTCATGTCAGTGAAAGCTCATCCCTGGGCATGGCCTTCAGATTTTATAATGACAACATTAACTCGCAGCCTTCATGTCCACCCTGGGGATTTCGTCAGAGTCGCTTTGAATGCTTTGCGACATGGTCATTAATGACGCTCCACTTTCTCCAGCCAACATCCCCAGTTGTTATTGTGACTCATGCGGCTACCTACCCTTCAAGAAGCAGCATCAAATCTATCCGCTAGATTCAAGCAAGAACATTCTTTGTTGCAACAACCTTGGGAAATCATTGCAATGGAAATCATTGCTTTCGTGCCGAATCTTTATTGTTTGGCTCTTAGGCGGTGGGATGATTTTCTATATATATTGCTTCAAATTTCCAAAAATAGGTTAGGAGGATACACAAAAAAATTGTTGAAAGACACTAGGTCTTTGTATTGTTTTTTATTATTATATTAAGACTCACAAACTATGCCATGTTTGTTTGGCCTTTCTATTTCTTAGTTAGTTGAAAAAAAATTAAATTGTGTTGTTATTTTACTAAGTAGTTTATTTGCAAAACTTCGATAATTTCAATATAAGTTTGTTGATTTAGACCATGTCTTGGACTCTTCTTTTCAGTGAATGTGTATGGAATTTATTTTATGTTATTTAATAGACTACTTTGGTTTTTCATCTGTACTTTTTGTTATTTCTAGACATGTAGATTGCTGAACGTGCCCTTAAATCTGATTTGAAAGAAAGATTTACCATGCCCATACTTAACTCTTGGCGCATCGCCTTAGATTAAAATTTAGTTTTTTATATCTACTTCCTTTTCCCATTCCAAACCCCCCAAATATAGAAGGAGACGAGTTCTTTAAAAAACCCAGAGGTCACTCAGTTTAGCGCAATTGGTCCCCCCATTAACTGAGTTTCCCATAAGGCTGTTGCTTAGCATTTTTAGGCATCAACAAGAGGCATGCCGATAGACAACCCTTTCCAACAATACATATGGTGTCGAAAGGAATAAGACAAGGTTATACCTAATCCCCCTCAACATTGCTAACAGTTGGGTAACATTGGGAAGGTAGAAGGTAGAGGGTGAGCTTACAAACAAACTGGCGGCCTTAGGCTTGGTTCTAATTTGTGACACATGGGACTACAATCCGATCAAGAACCTCTCAACTTTGAAACATGAGAATCGAGAATATTTCAAGTCAAGGAAGAATCCAACTCAGGAAAGCCCAGACGTATACATTAACTTGGCCTGCATACCATCCAAATGACCAAAATGGTTGAATTTCTATGTAGTGCAGATGAAGTATCAAAGGAACCTCTTGATGGGTAAATCTCTCAACACACAATTAAAATGTAAGGGATGGTCAAAAAGGAAGATGGAAGATTTTTGGAGGTTTTGACAAGAGATGAGATGCCTCAATGCCTTGTCCAGAGATTTCCAGCCACATGATGAAAAGTTTGAAGAGATTGACGATGAAGAGGTTGATACTGACAATAAAAATCTGAAGACAAGTCATGAGATTGAATAGGAGCAGATTCCACACCATGCTTCTAGGCCCCAAGATTTAGAGAAAAGAAAAGGGTCAAAGCAAAAGGACTCATAGGTCACATTCTCTACCAATAGCTGAAGTAAAGGGTAAAGAGCTCGACGATCCCCAAGAAGGTCTGTTGTGGTCATTGAAGGCTAAGTTTTAGTGAGATTGACCACCAAAGGGTTAAAACATACTATTTCCAACCATACAAAGAAAAAACGTGTCCAAGATTTGGGTAGATCCAGTGTATCAGCCAGAGGAGAAGAAGAAGCAGAGTCCATTCTATGAAGTGTTTCAACCGCCATGGCCTAGGTAAGTTTTACTCCCCCTCTTCTTCCTATCTCTGTATCTCTAGTTACTTCTCTAGCCCCTATCTATGAAGAAGATTCCTCCATCCACATACCTCGATATTTTGGTCTTGAATATACCCCCTACCATTTTTAATGAACCTTGTGAAGCAACCCCGTGTGCCGAGTGAGAAACATCCACTTCAGACACTATTGATTCTTTAATCACCCTATCAAGGGACCCCATTAAAAGAGCTGAAACATCCATGTTCCCCATTACTCTAGGTCCATCCACTTCTGGAAAAACATCTCTCCTTCTGCCCGTGTATTTTTCCACTTTGACTAGTTTTTCCCTTGCCCAATCTCAATTTGGTATCCCACCATTTTCCATGATTACACTCCCATTTTCCTCCCCACATGCTCATACATCTAAGGTTTCTCCTTCCATCACCCTTTTTGGTCTCCCTCCAGGTGCTTCCATTGCAACACAAAGCATTGATACCCCTTAGAGTCTCCAAGATCATTTCGATGCAACCAAGTGAGCCTGATAGGAAAGAAAGTAGAAAAGACTATTAAAAAATTCCATGCTGTCGGCTAATAAGAAGATTGAAGCTTGCTTCAATGAAGAGTAGAATTATTTGCTGATCACTACCATGAAGCCACTCATGTCCAAGCTTGAGGGAAAAATGTAGATAGAGGATTATGACATCAAATCCATGGGTTTAGATCTAAATGAAACTCACTTACGCGATAAAGTAGTCTTAGCTAAGGCCACTTAGAATGTGGTATATGCGGATAATGAAAGGCTGGATAGGAAATTGAAGAAGCGTAAGGAAGAGTTGATGAATGTAAAAGAAATAGTGAATAGTCTCTAGAAAGAGATCAAGGCTAGGGATGTCGAAATGGCCTGCATAAGACATACAAAATTAGCAAGGAGAATCAACTAGGTTGCTCAAAGAGGCCCAAGGTGAACAGGTTCAACTGTATGCTGAAATTGAAATGTTGAGAGTTGAGCTTGCTACTAAGCAATAGACAAACATAGAGTACAAATGTACTTAGGAAAATATAAAGAGAGAGTTGGACGGTGTCCAATCTCAAATTCCAATGATCTATAGAAGGCCCAGGTAGAAGCAGAAAAGTCAAGACAAGAGATCGTATCCGCTCTGTAGGTTTGTGACCAAGAGATTAGAAGATTGAACTTTGAACTAGAAAATGCCCTCCAAGAGAAGAATCAAATGGAGGAGAATGCAAGAGTGAGAGAGGCTCAGTTCCATCAGGAGTTAACTTCTACACAAGGGTCTAGGACCTTCCCAATATTAAATAATTTAATATCTACACACTGGGAAAGGATCATAGTTGCGGTTGCCATTCTCAGCTAACCCTATAGTTTTTAAGGGATGTTCGGGAATTAAACAGAAAGGTTGGCCTTATGGCCGAACAATTTGTACAGATATATACTCCCCAAGTAGTGGAATCACAAAGCCTAATTTCTAGATTGTGTGTGGCCACTGATGAGGCTTTAAAAGCTGCAAGGATTCCAGATTGAAGGGCTGCCTCCAACAAAGAAAATGAGATCATCAACTGCCACAAGATCACAACAAGATGTAAGGAATTCCAGGCACTGTTGAACAAAAGGGTCAATGAAATTTGGAAGGATTTCAGTGTTCTGGTTAGCTACGATTTGCATCCCCTTTTCTCATTGGATGGAGATGTGCTATCAGTTGAACAAATAATAGATGCAATTAGACATAAGGTCTAGACTTCTATGGAACTCCTGAGTTTGAGTGTGATGCCCACTTTTGATGAAATCAAGCACAAGATCTTTCCCCTTTCTCATCTCTATTATCACCTCGGGGTTGTTTCAGCAAGATGGGGACTTGTTTCCTTCAAGGAAGTCTTCGAGCTAGGCCAAGCATACAAGCTCATCCATGGTCTTGTTCGACCAACTAATTTGGAATGGGAAGTGCAAAATTCCACCTTCCTCAAACTCTTGGAATTTCTAGAGCCCTAGGTTCATGCCTTTGCAAGCAAAGGCCCCCTTTGAGTCGCTAGAACTGTAAAGAAAATTTTCCTTGTCATTTTTAGATTTTTAGATTTTATGTGTTTTTAGCTTCGGGATGTGTTTGCGCTTAAAGAAAAAGTGTTTCTAAAAGGCACATAATGCGCCACATGGTGGCTACACGACTTTTGTTTATCATCTTCCTTTCAGAAGAAGGCCAAGACACATGTTAGCTCGACAAAGATTCTCTCAGGGGAAATTTTCTTAAGCTTAAGAATCCCCACTCGCTTGAAACATCATCTCTTCACTACAGGTAGTTTTCACTTTTAGAAGCGATCGTTTTGGAGTTTTTCAGAGCATACTAGGTCTTCCTTGTTTTCAGGATGGAAACTTCGAGTCGGTGCTGCCAAGCTACATGATTGGTCAACTAGATTTTTTCCAGGCTATTTTCTAGGATCTGATTGCTTTTAGATAATGATCTTTGCTAAATATCTAAAATGACATAAATGAGGCAATTGATAATTAATGAGTAAATATTGTTGCAACCTAACAAGAGATCTAAGATTGGATCATGAGCTATCAAATGCTGGTATCGAGCAGTATTTACTTCTGGGAAGTGGTGGCGATTCTCTCTCTTTTCAACTATAAAAGGGAGGTGGCGACCGAGGGAAAAGAGTTCTTTCAGTTCCAAGAAAAGAGTTCCAGTTTTATTCTTTCAAAATAGAAGTTCTTTTAGTTTTCCTTAGAAGATAGATGTATTTTTAGAAGTAATTGGCAGAACACTGCTTTTCTCTTGCATGTTATATTGTTTTTACTCAAACTATTATCGGATTGGCATTCAACCTTTGTTTTCTATGTTCATTTGATATTTAAGCATGAACTATTTAGAAGAAATCTTTGAGATTGTGCACATTATGGACTTTGTCAAGTTCTTTCTTTATGCTTTCATTCTAAATGAAACACCGTGTTAAGCTTAATTCAAGTAGTTTGAGTGGTTGATTTCCATGTTGTAGGCTTATGTGGTATGATAATAACTTGTGGAAATTGGAATATGTTTGTTGAAGTTTTTCAATTTCTTTAAGGATTATTGTTTCTTTATATTATGCTATAACAAGAGGAAGGGTCTATGCATTTTTTAAATGTTTTTTTGTTATCCTTGGAAATTTTTATGCTTGATCAGACCTTAATGAACACTACCTGTGGGGAGATTTCGAAGACTGCACTATGCTTGTATTTAGCCTTTGCTACTCGTTCTCTTCCAAACAATGAAGGTTTGTGGTATTTTGTGTCTAATATATCATTCATAGAAAGGGAATTGGATTTAAAATGTTGTAAAACCTTTGGCACATTTCCATTTTCCTATTTTATGTTTACATGTAAGCTTCTATCCTTTTCTCCAAAACTCAAAGAAGAGCCGAATTTCTATAAAAATCTCAGAGGTATTCAGTGAGGTGCAAATCAGTTCCCCAGTCGCTAAATTTCCCATAAGGCTATTAGAGAGGCACAAGCTTTGATGATCAACACATGCCTTAATTGATCCTTTGCAAAGATGTTGTGAAGTGTTGTAACACTTTCATACTTTTCTAGGATTTATTTTCTTGATTAATCCTTATGGGCCCCTTTCTAAATAAAATGTACCTAATGTGTACCTTATTTAGGTGTTGTAAGGTGTTATAACACACTTTCACATTTATCTAAGGTGGTCTTAATTAATTATTGTTTATTGGAGTTAATTAGCCCTTTTAATTCAAATTTAAGCCTTATTTATGACACCTCCCGAAGATCTATCCCGAAACCCAATAATTAAATAATATATATTTTTGAATTGGGAAAATTTAGGTCCTAGTAAATGGTGCCAAGACCCATTTTACCAAGGTGGAAAATGGGTCCTCCCTTAAGAGGACCCCCATTTTTTAGTTGATCTGGAATGGGCTTTTAGTGCTCTTTCCATCCCCTAGGGTTAGGTCTTGGTAAATTGAGCTAGGACCCATTCACCCAAGGTGGCGAATGGGTCCTCCATTAATGAGGACCCCCTTTTTAAATTTCTTCTCAGTGAGAATTTAATAATGTATGTTTCTAGATCTAGTGTCAGCCTTAATTGTTTGAATTTCGGGGTTAATCTCCTAATTTAGTATAAACAAGGGGTTAATTCACATTCTTTCTCCTAGCAAGTTTATGAAACATTCTAAAAATTTCAAAAGAGCATTATAGATCATTTCAAGAGCATTCACAAGGCATTTCAAGGCAGATTTCAAGAGTTTATTGTAGCAATTCAAGATCATGTCATCATATCAAGGGTTTGATGCATGTATTCATGTTGTTGAGCTAAGATTGTGAGTGTAGCATTGAAGATCTATTACAAGTATTGTTTCACATCATTTTAAAGGATTCAATATCTACATTATTCATGGCCACTACATGTTAGTTTGTAGGTTTGTTACACAAGACATCATCCAAGGTGACATTAATCACATATTTTATGTTTCATGCTTCATTCCTTTATTTCATCATTTGGTTTAATTACCTACAAGGGGTTTGACTGAGGAAAACCCTCATTCAATAACAATCAAAAAGTTTTCCCTCCATTGAATGTGTGATTGTAGGTTTATAGGTTAAAGATCAAGTGGAGCAAGTTTGGAGCAAAATTGTCAAAGTTGTCAAGTTGTCATTCAAAGTGAAAAATCAAAGAATTGAAGCTACAAAATTATCTACAGACTTCTAAAACTTGATAATCAGGATTTTGAGAGTGCAGACATCAAGGAATAGAACCCTGATATCAATTTCAAAAACCCTAACAGGGACCCATTCTCCACTGAAGGAAAGTGAGTCCTCTATAACTTAAAAACAAGTTTTTGACAAGGTACATAGCTTTTTATGCTCTAAAATCTTCCCTCATAGTTGCTATAATAGTTAGTATTTATAATTGTTATTTGCATATTTTTCCCCTCATAATTGAGTGTTTTAATAAGGAAAAGATTTAGTGGTTTATCATCTTGTTCATTCATGGTGGTAAACCCTAATTTTTCCTATTAAACATTTTGGTGAACACAAAATATTGGGCATTGCAATTTTCTTATTTTTGGAGTCTCTTAATGCATCTTAGATTAGATCTTGCATTCATTAAGATCTCATTTAGGGTTACTTTTTTTGCATTAAAATATTGCATCTCATCTAGGGTTTAGATTTGCATTATTTTGTATTACTCTAAATATGAAAAATACAAAAGAAAATCAATCATTTTCAATATCATTTAGATTTCATACAATTGCATTTGAAAATAAATAAAAAATTGCATTTCAATTTAGGCCTTGTATTTCATCTTTTTATTGCACATTTACATTGCATTTATGGAAAATATGAAACTGAAAGTCATTGTCTCAGGCCTATAACTGAAACATAGTACTAAAATCTTGCAAATTATTAAAGTTTAAAATACCTAACCAGGACCCATTCACCCTTACTGGTGAATGTGTCCCTGATCAGGTCAAATCTGCATCTTCTAGCATCTGAAAAGCCATAAAAATCACTTTGAAATCCATTGAAATATTTCAGAAACATCTAACTAGGACCCATTCACCCTTATTGGTGAATGAGTCCCTATTAGCTATTGATCTGCATTTTTTGAACATTAAAATATCAATTTCTAGCTTTTGTTTGGTGCTGTTACTTTACAGTTTCAATTTCTTGATTTGCCGTTTCATCAAATTCATTGCATTTAGCTTAAATTGCTTCATTTCAGTGCATTGTTAAAATTCAAAATTGCATTCAAATATTTCCTTTTTAGTCTATTGCATTGTGTAATAAAAAAGTTACTATGTTTAGATTTAAAATTTTGAAAATGGAGAATTGTTTAGGCAGTGTTTGGAAATCCTTGTTCTCTTTGGTTGATGTGTTAAGTTGTGTTTTTGGCAATGATCCTAATAAAATTGAACTTACTCATGCTCACACAACTCGTAATGCATGTCCTCCTCGTGATGTTGACTATATTGGAGAAGATGATGCCAACATGGATGAATTCATAAATGATTGACTTAACAACTTGGAGTCTAATGTATCCTTTTATCCTTC